>OY992539.1:48162531-48469805 GCA_963921195.1 Pegoplata infirma | reverse complement strand
GGATCTTTATGGAATTGGTTTTATTTTGTAGATCAGAAAAAATAAAGGGACACCTATTTTTTTTTTAGCGGCCCAAAGTCATATTTAGGGGGTAAAAAGAGGGGGGAAGACAAGGCCTTTTTTCAGTTTTTTCGTTTATCTCCTATATTATGCAAAGAAACCTAGTCATGTTACATTCCAAATGAATGGTCTTTGCAAAACCTATCTACGTGTGCTAAGAACGTGTCCAAACATGCACAACTTTTCGTCATATTGAGTAAAATACCAAAATTTTAGGACATTTTTGTTAATAAGTCGAAAAATATTAACTTCTTTGGTCAGTTGTTAGCACCACGAGATAGATATTTTTAATACCTTTAATCTGATACTGCACATGCCTATAATAATTTTGTTTAAATAGGCGTAAATAGTAAAAAACTGAAAAAGGTCAATTTCCCCCCACACAAATCGACCCCCCCTAAAAATGAGTTTGGGCCGCTAAAAAAAAATACGTGTCGAATTAATACGATTCACAAATCATTGGACTCTAACAATTGCCCTTTTGTTTCTAAATGCACTCAGAAAAATATGTTTTAAAAAAAAATGCATTTTTGATGCAAAATCATAGCATTTTTACATAAAATTATCTACCGATTTTTTTGGGACAGGGTTTTTTTTTACAAATAAATAATAAAATTTTTATAAAAATAAGAGAATAAATATTTATATATTAACGGATTATCTAGTAACATACAAATTTTATTTAGTTCAGAACCACTGTGCATTGGAGATAATACTCAAAATACTACCCTAACCACCTTATTATAAAGGTGAAAAAGTATTGATAAACTAAATAATACAAATATGAGTTAAATAAGTTAAAAAGTAACAAAAAATATAGTTTAGTTTTTTGGAAAATAAATCAGCTGTAAGTAATTCGTTTAATATATGAAATTTAAGAACATTAATATTTCCCACAAAAAAACATGATACAAAAAAACTATTATCAAACATAACAAAAAAATTCAAAAATTCTCACAACACACGTAAATCTTACCGCTTCACTATATGTTAAAGTTATAAAGTAGATTATCACTTCTTGTTAGATGACTTGATGTATCTGTTCTTGTGTCACAAAAAGCACATTCACATTTTACTCTATTCTATGCTTTTTTACAGTTATTTCCGTCTTTTTAACTAGGTACATGCCCTGGCCGGTAGACGCTTTAGAACGTGTTGCGGAATATTTTATTAGCTCAATGAAATTGGGTCAAGCACAAGAAACAGAGGATGCGGATGCCAATAAGTCACTTGAATCATTCGAATCCAAAGAAGCAAGAAAAACTTTAGAGGAAGTACATGAAATTGTATTGAGTGATTTGGAAAAGGAATTGGTGCAATGTGTAATGCATTTTAATCAATCCATTGTGGAGGCAAGTGAAAAGTAAGTGTCTTATCTAAAATCGTTTGTGTGAGTGTGTATCGTTAAAACAAAATTGTAAAGTTGAATTCTGGTTTGGGTGGATAAGTTTAAAAAAAATCTCTGATTTTGTGTTTGAATGAAATTTCAAAGAAAGTTTGAAAAAATATGTACAATACAAAGTTTTTGATTTTTTATACCCTACAAAATTTATTTTAATTTAGCGTCGTTTTTGGAATAAACTTAGTTTGAACTGAGATGTTCAGTTAGTTTTTGAATTAAAAACACTGTGCTAGTCTCAAAAATTAACAAGCCGGGCACCCTGCTGGTAAAGCTAATTCAGGTACGCTGAATGCAATTGTGCCAGTCGTTTTTCGAAGTTAGTGCTCGTATTCTAGATATTTGCGATTTAAAATTGTAAAGCCTTGGTACTACAAACATAAAATTTTTATGCCTTTGGTATAGTTTTTAAATATAAATTTAGAAAATATATTGCTTTTTCTCACAAAAAAAAAAAAAATCGCGAAAAAAAAATTTTCGAAAAATTTTGTGTCTGTAATTTATTGTATTCTACTCATTTCATAAATTAATAGGAAAATAAAAATAATTTGGAAAAAAAAAATTGCGAAAAAAAAATCGGGAATAAATTTTTTTGTATATTCAATAGAGTTTAGATGAAAAAAAAAGATATTGTCTAAATCAGCGGTTACCAACCTATGGTACGCGTACCACTAGGGGGTACGCGAAACTGTCCGCGGGGGTACGCAAAATTTTAAGAATTTGGACATTCGTTTTAGATTAACCTTTTAATGCTGGTTCCGCATCTGGCTTCCAAAGTTTTCCATAACGTCAGGTTTTTCAGAAAGTTCAGGTCAAAGTTAAAAAAAAACTTGTTTTTGTGCAATTTAGAGAGCAGTTTTTGCGATATTTTTGGATGATATTTTGAGATCTGACCACTTGTTTTCGATTAACCTTTCGACGCTGATTCCGAATATGGTTCCCAAATTTTTCTATGATGTCAGGTTTTTGAGAAAATGTTTGTCAGAGCAGGGATGTTAAATGGGGTTTTCAATTTTGCATCAACATTTGCAACAAATTGTACTTTTTGGACCCTCACGGAACCAATTTACATATTTATTTGTAAAAACTTAACTAAAACAAACTTTTATAAAATACAACATGCAAAAAAAATATAAAAAAAACATATTGTCGTGGGCGTTTTTGAACAATTTCCTAAAATCTAGTCTGTAGAAAAATGTCTCAGTGTCCGATACTTCATCTATAGGAATAACTCTCAAAATTCTGGAAATTTTCGACAGGAAAAATGTATCTGAGTGTGTAACTCAAAAAATGTATGAAGATCTAAAACTTCTTCTAAAGATAAAATGTCTCATAATCTGCAATTAATACTATCTTACTTTTTCTGTATGAAAAAGTTTCGTTTTTGTCTATAGATAATTGACTGAGACTTCTGTCAAAAATTCTGAGGCTTTTTCTTTGATAAAAGTACACTCTAAAAAAATGAGTCCAGTTTCCTACTATAAATTGGGTAAATTTCAACAAATTCAAATAATATACTACTATAAGTTGGGTAAATTTCTAATATTTTTAGGTAGAATTACGCAATATGTGTGTAAATTTACCAATTAATAGTAGGAAACTGAAATCATTTTAATTAGAGTGTAAGTAAGTATTTATAAAGTGTCAATTTTTGAGACCTTTTCTTTAAAAGCAAGTTTTTAACATCTGAACATTTTTCAAAAAAAATTCACAATTTTGACTTGAAATTTCATTTGAAAACTACTTTTAACTGTTTTAAGACAAGAGTTATTTTTAACTAAAAAAAATCTCATTTGTGTTGTAAATCGGTCTAAAATTTGTTCCCTTGCGAGCATTTTTTAATTATAACAATAATCTGGGGTCCTTCACCGATATTTCGATAAAATTAGGAATTTTTTAAATGTACCAAATGAGTCGCGGTAGTACCACGGTACTTTTGAAGTCCCAAAAAAAGTACAACTGTACCAACTTTAACATCCCTGTGTCAGAGTTCTCAAAAAACGTGTTTTTTGGCGTTTTCAATACGGGTTGCGATAGAGTGGAAATTTTGGAACCATTTTGTTAAGCTGAAAATGTCTTTTCATTGTATATACGGGGGTGTTTCATTCGAAAACTCACGGAATTATTGATCAGCCCTCGTTAAAAAAAAAAAAAAAACATTTAAAAAAATTGAAAACGTTATATTTCTAACACCTTGTGATGGCTTTTTGGAACTTTTTTTAAGAGTTCAAAAAACGTCCGTTGTTCTAATTTTTGGTGTAAAATCGACTGGTGAAATCAGATTTGCAATATTTTCAGCCGTTTTTGCTCTGTCGAAAAATTAGCTCAAAGTCCGCGTTTTCAGATGCATTGACCACCCCAAGGAACGAACATTTTTCCAAAAAAATACCACCATTGTTTTGATCTCCCCTAAACCCTTTAAAAAAATAATAATACCCGCAGATTAAAAATTTCAAAATTAACACCAATATTTATATGTGAAGTTTTTTAGCGAAAACAAAAACTCGTTAGAAGGGGGTACGCGGCTGATAAAATTTAAAATTAGGGGTACGCGAGCCGAAAAGGTTGGTAACCGCTGGTCTAAATAATATGAAAAAAATATTTTTTTTTATTACAAAATAAAAAAAAAATAATCGCGAATATCGCTAACACATACGCTAGCTTTGAAAAAACTGATATTACAATTAGATTTAGTGTACACGAACTAGCTTTACCAGATGGCTGTCGCAAATTCAAAGCAAACTAAAAATATTTTTTTAAAACAATTTTTTCACGAAAATAAAAATTTTTCGCGAACAAAAAATTTTGCTCGCGAAAAAAATAACGGTATTATGGTTTGTTACGTTAGTTTAATAGACTTGAATGGTTTTATATTTAAAAATTATCGCAAAAGTTTAAAAATATACAGCCTTACCATAGAAAAATAAAATATATTTAAAATCAGTAGCGCAATTCACTAACTTTTTAACGACAAAAATCGGTAGTTAAATTGTCAAAAATAGTTAATTAACGACAATTGTCTTTAAAAGCGATTCTATAACATTTTTCTACCGAATTTTGTCGTTATTGAAAATCGTTAACTTATCAACAAAAAATTTTTTGAATTTAAAGTTAACGAAATTTTTCGGTTCTCAATACAATTTAAAAATAAACAAATTTCAAATTAACTATTTTTGTCGTTAATTCTTGTCGTTAATTTATAGAATCACAGATTCGTTAAAACAACCGACAATTCTCGTTAGTTAACGATATCGATAATTTCGTTAGAAAAGTTACTGAATCGCACTACAGGTTTAAATTTTATTTCCATACAAATTGTTTTTGTTTTTAAAATCGACTTTCAAAAAATGTATTGAAAATTTGAAATTTAAAATAAAACTTTTGTTAAAATAGACTTTTTGTTTTCTTGTGGTAAGGGCCATAGTTTTTATTGTACTTAAGAATCAAAATTTTAAATCGCGAATATCGCGAATACGATTGCTAACTTCGAAAATCGGCTAGCACCATTGAATTCAGAGTACCCGAATTAACATAACTGTAGGTTTCACAGCTTGTTAAAAAAAATGCCTGCGAATTTTGTACTCTTGCCCAAAACATTAAATAGTTTTAAAAAGTTTTTTTAGAAAAAATAATGTTGTATTACTTTGCTATTCCATGCAAAACAAATTGAAATATCAGTCGAGGACCCCATAAAAAACCAAAAGAGATGTACATTTCGTAAGTGAGTGCACAAATAAGTCCAAAAAAGTGTTTTTACATTTTGGAGGGTATAAAAAATTCGGCACCAAAGAATATAACACTCTCACTTGTTTAAAGTACATTTGATAAACAAATGGAACATTTTTATGCGAAAAGCTTAGACTTGGTGAAAAAGTAGTTTTGGTAAAAAAAAATATTTTTTCTTCACGAAAAACAAAATTATGTTAAAAAAATTAATGAACCATAGAGTAAAAACAGTAAGAGGATTTATGAGAAAAAGTATTGTGAAAACCTTGTTATGAACTCCGATTATCTCAAGGAAGAAAACTTTTTTGTTCAGTTCCTTTTGAATGTATTCGTTTATTTATATTTTTTTCATCGGTTCATTTTGAATGTATTCGTTTACTTTTTGTTTTTTCTTCGGTTCCTTTTGAATGTATTCGTTTTTGTTCCTTTTTTTCTTCGATTCCTTTTGAATGTATTCGTTAGTTTTCTTTTTTTCTTCGATTTCCTTTTGTGTGTATTCTGGTTTTCACTCCCGAGATAATCAGAGTTTACGGCAAAAAATCAAATTTCGAAAAGCAAAGGTTTTTCACTGATAATGCCTCTTAATGTTTTTACTCTATGAATGAACCCAAAATTTTTGGTGAAAAAAAATTTTGATGAAAAATAGTTTTTGATGAAAAGAAAAATTTTTGATGTATTTTTTGGTGATTTTTTGGTGAGAAAAAAATTGATAATAAAAAATTTGATATAAAAATTTGATGAAAAAAAAACCGTTGAAAAAAAATATGATAAAAAAGAAATTTATAAAAAAAATTCATAAAAAAAAAATTTATGAAAAAAAAATTAATTTAAAAATAAATTAAAATAAAATTAATGAAAAAAAAAATATGAAAAAAAAATTATGAAAACAAAAATTTGATGAAAAAAAAAAAATTTGAAAAAAAATTGATAAAAAAAATTTTTTTGATAGAAAAAAAAAAATGATGAAGAATAAAAGTTTGATGAAAAAAAAAAATACTGATGAAAAAATTTGGAGAAAAAAAACCAAAAATTTGATGCAAAAAAAAAAAATTGATGAAAAAAAAAATTTTGATGAAAAAAAATTTTTTTTGTTGAAAAATAATTATGTTACTTTTTATTCACCAGCTGGTGAAAAACGGGTTTATTTACCTCGAGGTGAATAATTATCCAAGTTACAAACCCAAGTTATTAAAATTTTTGGTTTTAAAAATGAAAATAGTAATTCTTGTTTTCTTTTTCGTTAATTGTTAACTTATATAGTCAAACTGAGGTGGCGTCCTGCAACTTTTTTAAAATTAGACACCAGTCTAAAAACATTATCATGTTAAAAGTGTCAAATTCGAGCACAATGAAATTAAAAGAAAATCGGTATTAGTTAATTTGTGTAGTGCCCGAGTAAAAATCGATTTGATCTTGTCGGATCTGCTTTTGTCTAATTATAAATCATTGCATCTAATTATGTATAATTATATCTGATCAGATATAATTATATAATTATATCTGATCCGAGTCAAGACATCGATTTTGGTCATTTTATGGGAACAAAAAGTTCTGAAAAAAGACTTAAAGGAATTTGTGATTCTAGAGGATAAAATGAGGGAATAAAGTTGTACTTACAAGGGAAGTCTCCCTAGTGTCACCTGCGGATCTTTATGGAATTGGTTTTATTTTGTAGATCAGAAAAAATAAAGCGGCCCAAATTCATATTTAGGGGGTTAAAAGTAGGGCGGAAGACATTTTTCAGTTTTTTTCGTTTATCTCCTATATTATGCAAAGAAACCTAGTCATGTTGCATACCAAATGAAAGGTCGTTGGAAAACCTATCTACATGTGCTAAGAAAGTGACCAAACATGCACAACTTTTCGTCATATTGAGTAAAATACCAAAATTTTAGAACATTTTTGTTAATAAGTCGAAAAATATTAACTTCTTTGGCCCGTTGTTAGCACCGTGAGATATGTATTTTTAATACCTTTAATCTGATACAAAACATGCTTATATTAATTTTGTTTAAATAGGCGTAAATCGTAAAAACCTGGAAAAGGTCAATTTCCCCCCATACAAATCGACCCCCCAAAAAAATTCGTTCTTAACAACATATCCAAATTTCATGAAGATTGGAGGGTGACACCAGGGAGACTTCCCTTGTTAGTACAATTTCTTGAAATTTTTTAATCTAATAAAAGGATTTATTTAAAGCAAACTGTTTTTACGCGAAACGATTTGTAATTTTTAGGAAGTTTTTGTTCACTTGGGCTTTGCAAATTATCCATTTTTTTCTTATTTTTATTGGCATGTCGTATAATTTTTGTAAAAAAAATTGGAAAAGAGGGGTATTATAATGTTCTTTGGTACATTTTTCTTCTCCTGAGAAAAAGGTCTTACAAAGACGAAAAAAGAGACATACTTTCTTCTAAAAAAATATGGTTGCATTAAATTGAAATGTGGAATGCTGGATCATTCAGAGCAAAAATGGTACTTTTTATATCTATCGAGCTAAAGACTGCAGACATTTTACTCTTCAAAATTATGATTGAAGTTTATGAAGATCATGTTAAAAAATATTTTTTTTTTGCAAAAAAAAACTGTGTTTCATTCGAAAAGTTACGGA
Source organism: Pegoplata infirma (assembly GCA_963921195.1). Taxonomy (NCBI): domain Eukaryota; kingdom Metazoa; phylum Arthropoda; class Insecta; order Diptera; family Anthomyiidae; genus Pegoplata; species Pegoplata infirma. The sequence continues at coordinate 48,462,008 of OY992539.1, read as the reverse complement.
ATTATTGTTCAGCCCTCGTACGAAGTTCCGGGGTGGGCATACCAATTTTGCATAAAAAAATGCTCATACTTTTTAATTTTCGAAAAAAGTAGCACATGATTAAAGTCTACCTAACTAGCTCTTTACGTTCTTTTTTTGTTTTATATTGCAGATGTTTTAAAGAATTGGGTAGAAGAAATTACGTTACACCATCTTCTTATTTGGAAATGTTAAAAGCATTTCGTACCTTCTATATAAGAAAATTAGAAGAGATAACCAGGTTAAGAGACAGGTAAGTAGCCAAAGCAATACGAACAATTTTTTTTAATCAAAACGTTTTGCTATTGTACTGACTGATTATCCACTTCATCATTTCTTTATAGATATACAATAGGTTTGGAAAAATTAGATTTTGCTGCTGGACAAGTGGGCGAAATGCAATCTAATTTATATGAATTGCAGCCAAAATTAAAAATTCTCTCCGAAGAAACAGAAAAAATTATGGTAAATATTGAACGTGAAACAGCCGAAGCAGAAAAGAAAAAAGAAGTGGTGGGTGCGGATGAAGCAGCCGCAAATGAAGCTGCGGCAGCAGCACAAGCCATAAAAGATGATTGTGAAAGCGATTTAGCCGAGGCTATACCAGCCTTAGAGGCAGCCTTAGATGCTTTGAATACGCTAAAGCCGGCGGATATATTTGTGGTTAAATCGATGAAAAATCCCCCGTATGGTGTTAAATTAGTTTTGGAGGCAGTATGTGTGATTAAGGGTTTGAAACCAGATCGCAAACCGGATGCCACGGGTAGAATGGTAGAAGATTATTGGGGTGCTTCACTGCGTATGGTCAGTGATATGAAATTTTTGGAATCATTGAAAACATTCGATAAGGATAATATACCACCGGCTATAATAAAAAGAATAAGAGAGAAGTAAAGCAGGAACAATTTTCTTAAGAAATTTTATTTTTATTTTTGTTCCATCTTATTCCAGATATGTAGCCGATCGTGATTTTGTTCCCGAAAAAATTAAATCAGCTTCCACCGCCTGTGAAGGTTTATGTCATTGGGTTCGTGCCATGGATGTTTATGATAAGGTGGCCCGCATTGTCATGCCTAAGAAGGCAGCTTTGGCAGAGGCCGAAAATGATTTGGCTTCACAAATGGAGAAATTAAATTCTAAACGTGCTGAACTTCAAGTGATTTTGGATAAATTACAAAAACTTAATGATTTCTTTGCTGAAAAGTCAAGACAAAAGAAGGGTCTTGAAGATGAAATTGATAATTGTGAAAAGAAATTAAACAGGTAATATCAAAAAAAAACATAAGAAGTTTATAAAAATTGGCAAAAAAAGAAATCCTAACAAAAAAGAAATTTCCATTTTTTAATCGGATACATATTTTGAAAAATTTCAATTTAAGATTATTCACAATTGAGAAATCTAAAATTAAATTTTTTTTTTTTCTATTTAGACTGGAATGCTCTATTTGTGAGTTTTAAAGAAAATTTCACATTTTCTTAAAGAATAATTCTCAGAATCTGCCAGATTTTTCGTATACATCTAAGGAGAAATTTGTCCTAAACCAAAAGTCTCAAATTCATAGAAATTTTCCTACATAAAAAGTTTCAGATTGTGAAATATTTTTCGTACAGAAAATGTTTCAGATTCTTAGATTTTTAAAGTATAAGTTCATTGATGTTTTGCCAAAATAAAAAGTTTTAGATTTTGACACAATTATCGTATGCAAAGTCTCAGATTTTGAGACATTTTTCGTATAGGGAAAATCTCACATTCTGAGACATTTTTCGTATAGAAAAAGTGTTAGATTCTGAGATATTTTTCGTATGAAAATCTCAGATTCTGTAACATTTTTTCGTACAGAAAAAGTGAAAAATTTTTCGTATAGAAAAAGTAACAGATTCTGAGACATCTTTCGTATAGAAAAAGTCTAAGATTCTAAGACATTTTTCGTAAAGAAAATCCTCAGATTCTGAGACTTTTTTTGAGTAGATAAATTTTCAGATTTTGAGCTACAATATACCTACTCAAATATTTTTTTTTTTTAATTTCTTAGGCTGGATTACTCAATGCTCCGTTATAAAATTACTCTCTGTTAAATTTAACTTTTTCATACAAATTTTGACATAAGGCTCCGTTAAATCGGCAGTTAGCAGCTAACTTTTAATTGAGTAATCCGCCCTTAGTCTTGAAATAGGTAATAACATGAGTTTAATTTTTTTTGTCATAGGGCTTTTTACTCTACTGGGGGGTCCCAAATTCTAGTGTGCCCAGGGCCCCGCTATACCTGTAAGCAGCCCTGATGTATATTTTTTTTAATTTTGATGCGATGAACAGAAATAAAAAAAAATAAAATTGATTAAATGGTTTTCGAGATTTAGCTATTTGAAATATGTAAACAATTGCAGTTTTTTCTTGCGTTCAAAATTAAAAAAAAAAAAATCTCAAATTTCTTTCTTAAGAAAAACTTTGATAACAATTTAAGCCAAATCCGATCATCTTAAACAGTGGCATACTTCGATAAAATTTTGAAATTCTTGAAAATTTCCACCAAAATTTCTTTAAAAATAAAAAAATTATCCAGCGATACATAATTTTACTTAATTTTGGCATGCTGAATACTATTGAGGAAATCCATGGGAAATTTAAAACCCATATATTTTAACATGATCAGTAATGTGTTTAGGCTGGTGGCTAATTTTAAAAATGATGCAGGACGCCTATTGAATTACTGTCTTCATTTTCTTGAAACCAAAAACTTTTGCAATTCGATTTGAAACTTAGATAATAATTTACCTGCTGGTGTATAAAAACGTTTTTCACTAGCTGGTAAATAAAACGTAACATAATTATCATAACATAATTATTTTCAACAAAAAAAAATTTTCTCATCAATTTTTTGTTTATCGCATTTTTTTATCAAAAAATTGTTTGTTTTTTCATAAAATTTTATTTCATCAATATTTAATTTGTTCAATATTTTTTTTGTTAATTTTTTTTTCAACAAATTTGTTTTTCTTAAATTTTTTATTTATTTTTTTTTTTTCATAAAATTTTTTTTATACAAATTTTTTTTTCAGCACAAAATTTTTTCTTCATAAATTTTTTTTTCATAAACAATATTTTTCATAATAATATTTTTCATAAAATTTTTTTTTCATAATTTTTTTTTACATAAAAAATTTTTTTCATAAAATTTTTTATTTATTTTTGTTTTCATAAAATTTTTTTTTCATAAATAATTTTTTTTTTTTCATCAATATTTTAATGGCCAAGAGTACAAAATTCGCAGGCATTTTTTTTTGGATCACTACATTCAAAAAACTGTAAAGTAATTTGTCATAAAAGTTCGTCCAATTAAACTTTTTAATGAAGTTTTCATAAATAATATGAAAATTTTCATAAATATATTGAAATGTTTCATAAATACTGAATATTTATGAAAAATTTCATAAATATAATGAAACAGTGTCATTGGACGAACTTTTATGATGAGTTTCATTGTATTAATGAAGCTTTTTCTTTGTGTGTACTTTGTGCAGATATGCGCCTTTTGGCAATATTGATTTTAAGACAGCTTTTTACAATTTTTGTACTCGGAACCGCAAATTTGACATGTCGCTACAGTTAAATATTCCTTGGATTTGCTCTATTATCATTTCAGAAATCGGGCGAACGGTTTTTGAGCTATAGCCACTTGAAATTTGTCAAAAAAATTTTAAAAATGAGGGGCTCCAAGCTCAAGGGGTTCAAGTGACTTTTTTAAATGAATTGAGTTAACATATGGAATTAGTAGGTGAAGTTCACAGAAATTCGGAGCACAAGAGGTGAATATGGAATTCTCATCCGGTAGCGAGATATGGCTACCATTTCTAGCTGTTGTTATTAAAAAACCTATTTTGCTTGGAACACAAGGGGTTGAAGTGTTCATATGAGCACTTAAACTCCTTGTGCTCCAAGCAATTATTAAAATTTAATTTTTCACATGGACAAAGTGGTTCAATTCCGAGAAGTTCGTAATGTTATAGTTATAAAATTTTGCAAGGGCATCTTCAGTCGGTAACCAGCGCGCTGCAGCGGTATAAGTTTGAAAAAATAGCGTTTTTCGATCAAAATTCATGTCCGAATTTTTTTACCAAATCCGGCTCAAAAATTAGGAATTGTTGCGTACTAGAAAAAATATTAAAAAATTACAAAAAAAAATGTTGGTCCACAGATGCTGATTTTTAAACAAAAAAAAATAGTTTTTTATCCAAGTTGTACCCAAAAGTTGCAAAATGAAAAGAATGTTATCTAAAAAAATATTAAAACACGATTTGTGTCAAAACTACTGATCAGAGATTTTGGTCCACAGAAGCTAATCAGCATTTTTAGACCGAATCGTGTTTTTATTTTTTTTTTTGTATATTTTTTTCTCAACATTTTCCGACTTTCAAGACCAATTTGGTTAAAAAATATTAAAAAATATATATAAAAGCACGTTAAATAATTCGAATATGAATTTTGGTCGAGAACATATTTTTTTTTTCAAACTTTGACCGATGATTGCCGACTGAAGATAACTTTGCAAAAAATTTTGTATACATTTTCCAACAATTAGCAACTCGGTGGCCATCGTTCGGCAGGTATTACGACATGAAATTTGAAATTTTAAATTTGACGGGACGCCCTAATGAAGATGAAGATGAACCCGATGATATCACGGAATCTGATAATAAAGGCTAAAAAATGTAACAAGAACCATTAAAGATTTTCTTAATAAAATGTGGGTTTCCTTTTACGTATAATTAACATTATTATGAGGTATAAGTTCATATATTTAGAAATTTATAAAAAAAGCAAGAGCACAAGTGCTCCTAGTATAAGAGCGACTTACTTCAAAGGCAATTGTTGTGTGCTTGTAGATGTAAAAGATGTTATTTTTTTAACTTGATAGATTAAAATATATCTAAGGATCTGTATTAACTAAAAAATAATATTCTAGATAGCATCTAACATTTTTTATTGCAATTTAACTTTAATCTCTTTTTTCTCATTATTAAATATAAGGCACTTTAACCCCTTGTGCTCTAACCCCCTCAAATGAAATGAAATCTCAAATATTTTTTTCCAATGACTATTTTGTAAAGCTTGAGGCAAAGTTTCATTTAAAATTAATTTTAGAGAAATAATTTTAAACCATGTCGTCTTATATCAAAGTTTAGAGTTTTTGGTGAACATTTTCTTAAAAACCAAAACGCCGGGATCCACTTGGTAATTTAATCCGATTTGCCTCAAATTTGTACTACATAAATCCTTTTTTCGACACTTAAGAAAATTAAAAGTAGAAAGAAAATTAAAAGTTTCTAGTAAAAATATATAATATCAAAAACATTTTCAATTTCATTGAAATCTTTAAAAATTTTACTTAGTTTTGAATAACTTAATTCTCCTCTCATCCATCCCATATAGTAGCATTAAATAGCACTTAGGTCATCCACCATTGAGTTTGGTATTGATAACAAAGTTACAGAATAGTGTTATCAAAGTTTTATTAAAAGATGTGACTAATAGTCCTTTTACAATTTCGAATCCCTTCCTTTTATTACAATATTTAACTGCAAGAGCACTCAAATCCTTTTTTGCTGGTTTTTATTGCATAAACAAATATTTTTCTATTTTTTAGTTGAAACTCATCGATAGCAATTGCAAAAAAAAAAAAGAAAATGTTGTCATCTGTAATAAAAATCCGTTTTCTAACAAAACTAAATTACAATGAATTTTTTTTTCTCCAATACTTTTCAGAGCTGAAAAACTACTGGGTGGCTTAGGTGGTGAAAAAACGCGTTGGTCAGAGACAGCCCATAATCTTCATAAATCCATAAGTAACATTGTTGGTGATGTTCTTTTGGCGGGTGGATGTACAGCATATTTGGGATTTTTTCCAACAGAGGTAAGTGGAAAAAATATAAAAAAAAAAAAACTTTGAATAATACAATTTTAAGAACTTTAATGGTTTTAAAACAGGGAAATATAGCATTTATAAGGTTATTATGGCGTGAAAGTCATACACAGAAAAAAAATACTTGCCAATGAACGAAATTCATTGTATTTATGAACAAATACATAAATGTTATGAACTTTTTCATTAAATTTTTTAACTTTTTCATAGTATTTATGAAAAAATTTTAAATAGTTCATAAATTTCACATATTATGATTTATTCATAAGTACTATGAAAACTTTTATGAAAATGTTAATAAATTTAATGAATTTGTTCATAAATACTATAAAAGTCGTTCATTGGATTTTTTTTTGTGTGTACAATTGAAGAATTTGTTTGTAAATGGAAATTCTTTGATATTTTACTAAAATGTTATTACTTTTAATTTTAAATTTGCAAACATTTTCTGTATGCTGGACGAAATTCCTGACTTTCACGACACCTACACTCAAACCAAATTTTCTGTCCAATCAGCAGAAAAATCTACTGAAAATACACCCATTTTGAGCCATGTGAGAAATCTGTTGATTTTAGCAGACACGTTTTGCTGAAAATCTGTCATGATTATCTAGATGAAATCAGCCGAGAAATCTGTCAAAACAGCAGAGAAATCTGCTTAGATATTTTCAAGAATATTTTTATTTTTAGAAAAATTTTTTCATGAATACTTTAATATTTTTTTTTACTATAAACTTAAAAAAAAAAAATAAACAAAAAATGTTTCTGTAAAATTAGCACTAAAATCTACTGATTTTTTGTTACTTTTGTCAATTATTAGTCTCAATCGTTTTAATTGTTTAAAAAATGAAAAAAAAAATTATACTTTGAAAAAAAACTTTTTCTTCAAAAAAGGATGGCAGCAAACTATTTCTGTAAAGTTACAAAAAAAATCTGCTAAAAATATATCAAAAATTTAATTTTTAATGCATAAAACATCAAAAATAAAAAATTTAATATTCAAAATTTATTTGTGAAATTCAGCAAACAGAAAACTCAGTAAAATTTCTGTAATTTCGTAAAACTGAATGACATTATTGTTAGCAAAAAAAAACCTGCTGAAAATTTGTTAAATCAAATCAAAGTCGTTTCATTGATTTTTTGACAGAGTTTTTCTTTTGAGTGTACTTTAGTCCACAAAGCAAAAAGAAATGCCTGCGAATTTTGTACTCTTGCCCAAAACATTAAATCATGATAATGTTTTGCGGAAGATTTGGGTGAACTTGCCAAAGCAAAGTTTTTTTAGAAAAAATAATGTTATATTACTTTGCTATTCCATGCAAAACGAATTGAAATATCAGTCGAGGACCTCATTAAAAAACCCAAAGAGCTGTACATTTCGTAAGTGAGTGGAAAAATAAGTGCAAAAAAGTGGTTTTACATTTTGGAGAGTATAATAGATTCGGCACCAAAGAATATAACACTCTCACTTGTTTTATGTACATTTGATAAACAAATGGAATATTTTTATGCGAAAAGTTTATACTTGGTGAAAAAGTAGTTTTGGTAAAAAAATTATTTTTTTTTTTTACGAAAAACAAAATTATGTTAAAAAAAATTTAATGAACCCAAAATTTTTGGTGAAAAAAAAATTGATGAAAAAAAGTTTTTGATGAATTTTTTTGATGAAAAGAAAAATTTTTGGATGTTAAAAAAAACTCATAAAAAATATGAATGGTGAGAAAAAAATTGATAATAAAAAATTTTATGAAAAAAATTGATGAAAAAAATATAATAAAAAAAAATTATGAAAAAAAATTTTGATGAAAAAAAAAAAAATTTATGAAAAAAAAAATTATGAAGAAAAAATCAAAAATAACAAAAATTTTACGAAAAAACAAATAAAATTATGAAAAAAAAAATTTTATGAAAAAAAAAATTTTGATGAAAATAAAAATTTTATGAAAATAAAAAAATTTTTGATGAAAAAAAAAATTTTATGAAAAAAAAAAGAAATTGATGAAAAATAATGAAAAAAAAAAAATTGATGAAAAAAAAATTTGATGAACAAAAATTTTAATAAAAAAAAAAATTGATGAAAAAAAAAATTGATGAAAAAAAAAATTGATAAAAAAAAAATATGAAAAAAAAAAGTTTGATGAAAAAAAATTTATGGAAAAAAAATTGATGAAAAAAAAAAATTTTTGTGTTGAAAAATTATATTGTTACTTTTTATTCACCAGCGGATGAAAAACGGGTTTATTCTCCACGACGTGAATTATTATCCAAGTTACAAACCCAAGTTATTAAAATTTTTAGGATTTAAGAAAATGCAAATAGTAATTCTTGTTTTCTTTTTCGTTAATTGTTAGCTTATATAGTCAAACTGAGGTGGCGTCCTGGAACTTTTTGAAAATTAGACACCAGCCTAAAAATATTATCATGTTAAAACGCCCCTGTACAAAAAACATATTTTTTAATACAATTTTTAACATGATAATTTTTTTAGGCTGATGTCTAATTTTAAAAATGATGCAGGACGCCATCTCAGTTCGACTATATAAGCTACTGACTAAAGTTTTTTTTTTTTTCATAAAGTTTTTTTGTCATCAATTTTTTTTCATAATTTTTTTTACATCAAATTTTTTTTCATCAATTTTTTTTACATCGAAAGGTTTTTTACATTAAACATTTTTTTCATTAACAGTTTTTTTTCATCAAGAAATTTTTTTCATCAAATTTTTTTTTTTCTTCATCAAAAACTTTTTTTTTCATCAAAAGTTTTTTTTGATTTCATTTTTTTAAATTTTTTTAACAAAACTACTTTTTCACCAAGTCTAAACTTTTGACATAAAAATGTTCCATTTGTTTAACAAATGTACATAAAACAAGTGAGAGTGTTGAATTCAGACCTGTAAATACTTGAAAATTTATTTACTTATTTTTAAATTTTTCAAATATTTTTTGTATTTGTACTTGAAATTTCAAATACAAATATTTTTTTACTTACTTAACATTTTAACAAGTAAGTAAAACAAAATACTTACTTAACGAGTGCAAGTTCAAATATTTTCAAATATTTGAAAAAATGTTTACAAATAAAATATTTGTCAACAATGTTTACAAATAAAATACTTGAGAACATTTTTTCAAATATTTTGATACTTGCCCAAAATTTTAAAATATTCAACATTATTATGGTTGACGAAAAAGGGCATAAAGACTAATTTTTTAAAAACATTTTTTTTTTGCACAAATTTTTCTAATACAGCTCTTCACTCTTCTGTAAAAATATTAATAACTTCCTATTTTTCAGCAAATCGAGACCTTAGGACAAAAAGGTTCTATTTGCTTATAGAAATGCAAAAAATTACCCCTAACGCATTTGACTAACAAGACCACTTACGTGCCACCTGTTGATCCTGTGAAAATTTGGATATGTTGTTTGGGATAAAAACTGTAAAATCGTTTTTAGCGGTCAAAACTCATTTTTAGTGTTGGTCAACTTGTATAAGAGAAATGGACTTTGTTTTTGTAACATTTTTTGGTGCCATGTCATAATCCTAACTTCCGGTATGGCGATTAGGATCTTAAGCAAAATACCAAACTAAGGGTGGGGATTAAGACCGGACAAAATTGGGATATAAACCATAGACCAAGTGGAAATAATTTATGGAGAAATGTTGTAAAACAACCATTGATGTCATATATTTATGTCCTTTATGGTTATTGTTCATAATGTCCGTTAAGCGCCAATCAGACGACAGACAAATCTTACAATTTGTCTAACGACCGAATGCAAATGGCGTCAATAATAGCATGTGTTCAGATGTGTGTTCGCAAATATTTTCAGAAAAAAAAAATTCTCGGTTGGAAGACAAATTGTAAGATTTGTCTGCCATCTGATGGCCCCTTTATGGGAACTTTGTATTTTTTTTTAAATGGTGTAAGTCCCCTTAATCTGGAAACAATAATTTTTGCATTTTTTTTATTTGGACTTTTGTAGGGCTTTGGAATTACAAACTCCACAGCCTAAACCATAACGGCTCCGGACTTCAAAATTTGTACATGCATATATATGTACATTAGAGTGGCACTTAAAAATAAAATTTTCGAATTTCAAAATGCGCGGGTCGGAATATTGTGTAATTGCGTCTAAAAATGATTGTGTAAAAATTTCAGGAAAATTGAATAACTTTAACCCGTGCCGCTTTGAGGTCAAAGTTTCGGGTTTTTGGGGAAAAAGGACGATGATTTGATAAAAAAAATAAAAAAATCTTTTTATGAAATTAATTGAAATACATTTTTTTTATTTAGCTTTTACTCAAAACTGCTTGGAAAAAATTATGTCAACTTTGTATGACATCATTAACCCGTTCAAAACTTTAAGCTAAAAATTACCATGAATTTAGGGTGGTACTTCAAATGAGTATTTTCGATTTTTTAAAAATTTTATTAAACAAAATTTTTAAATTCAACATTTCTATACAAGTCACTTATAAAAAACATCCTAAAGATCAAATATTAAAAAATTGGGGATATACACCGACTCAATTTGTTTTTGGAACCGTTTGATTTTTGTGGATTTCAAGGAAATTAGAATTTTGTGTAAATTTTTTTTTATGAAAATCGATTTTCGAATAAACTGACCAAATTTAAATTTTTTGTTGCTTCTTTTGATCAAATTAATTCAGTTAAGAACTATTAACTTTATTAGACATCGTTAACCCATATTGGCAGGGGGCAAATGTGACCCAAGCAGCAAATTCAAAGTTTGTTTCTAGAATTTTAAGAATTTTATTGTTTCAAAATCATTTTGGTGGTCTATTACATACTAATTTATAGTGTCCGACCGAATATTTGGCTTCGGCATTGGCCAAAGAGCAGCACTCGGCCAGTATTCGGCTTCGGCTATATTTTTCGCCAAATATGGCCTTATACCGAATAATTATATAAAACTTGTACGAACGTGTTAAAAAATGTTTTTGTGGAAAAAACAAACACTAAAAAAAAGTCTTGCACTCAAAAAAATTTTTTACTGAAAACAGGTTTCGCACTCGAAAAAATGTGCACTCAAAAAAAAATTATTTTTACAAAAATTAATAAAAAAAAAACATTTACGGATTCGGTCAAAATATATTTAAATAATATAAACAAATAAAAATGTTAAATTTGACCGAATCCATAAATGATTTTTTAGTAATTTTTGTAAAAATAATTTTTTTGAGTGCACATGTTTTGAGTAAAATTTTTTTTTTGAGTGCAAGACTTTTTTTTAGTGTTTGTTTTTTCAAAAAAACATTTTTTAACACATTCGTACAAGTTTTATATAATTATTCGGTATAAGGCCATATTTGGCCAAAAATGTAGCCGAAGCCGAATACTGGCCGAGTGCAGCTCTTTGGCCAATGCCGAAGCCAAATATTAGGTCGGACACTATAAATTAGTATGTAATAGACCACCAAAATGATTTTGAAACAATAAAATTCTTAAAATTCTAGAAACAAACTTTAAATTTGCTGCTTGGGTCACATTTGCCCCCTGCCAATATGGGTTAACGATGTCTAATAAAGTTAATAGTTCTTAACTGAATTAATTTGATCAAAAGAAGCAACAAAAAATTTAAATTTGGTCAGTTTATTCGAAAATCGATTTTCATAAAAAAAAATTTACACAAAATTCTAATTTCCTTGAAATCCACAAAAATCAAACGGCTCCAAAAACAAATTGAGTCGGTGTATATCCCCAATTTTTTTAATATTTAATCTTTAGGATGTTTTTTATAAGTGACTTGTATAGAAATGTTGAATTTAAAAATTTTGTTTAATAAAATTTTTAAAAAATCGAAAATACTCATTTGAAGTACCCCCCAAAATTCATGGTAATTTTTAGCTTAAATTTTTGAACGGGTTAATGATGTCATACAAAGTTGACATAATTTTTTCCAAGCAGTTTTGAGTAAAAGCTAAATAAAAAAATTTATTTCAATTAATTTCATAAAACCATTTTTTTATTTTTTTTTTCAAATCATCGTCCTTTTTCCCCAAAACCCCGAAACTTTGACCTCAAAGCGGCACGGGTTAAAGTTATTCGATTTTCCTGAAATTTTTACACAATCATTTTTAGACGCAATTACACAATATTCCGACCCGCGCATTTTGAAATTCGAAAATTTAATTTTTAAGTGCCACTCTAATGTACATATGAGGCATTCCACACCAAATGTCCAGCGAAAAAAAACACGTGTCGCACGAATTTCTGAATAGGTTGTATGGATAGCTCTATATGGAACTAAGAAAATTGCGTTTTTGGTTTTTCAATTTTTCAAAAACTGGGCTGAGGAGGCGTGGTCAAATATTGGAAAAATGGTCAAATTTGTGTCGAGTTGCCTTGATTAAATATTTATCACATTAAAACGGAATGCACCACAATCTCAAAAATTTACATTCTTATATAGTTTTGTATGGGCTATCGATTAAAATTTTTTTTTTGGAAAATTTTCAGAACCCGTTCTGAAATTTTCCATTTTTTAAAAAAGTCAATTTATCAAAAATCCGGCCACTTTTTTTTTTTTTTTTAATTTTTTTTTTTTAAGTTTAGATGTTTGTCCATCCACACAAAAAAATTCAGAAACACGTTCGGCGTTTTTTTCGAGAAAATCGCATTTGAATATTGAATTTCACGACAATTTTGGAATTTCCTTGTATTTTCTTGTTAAAACATGGCGTATGAGTAACAAATTTTTGCGAAACCAACGAGTTGATCCCATTTTAATTATTTGTTCATGTGTGGTGCAATATAGAGATGGGCGTGAGTGCGATTTGACCCACGCAAGATTTGACCCACGCAATTAAAGTCACTGACGACTCGTTATTATTTTTAGTTTACTTGTGCAATCATGTGAGTCAATTTACTGTTACTCACGCAGTTTTTGATTACCCTCACGGTTGTTCACTCACGCTGATGATGATTTTACAAAAATAATAAAAACAACAAATTTTCTATGAAAAAATCCCTGAAAACGAAAACTCAAAAAAACAGTAAAATTCCAAAAAAAAAATAGTTAAAAATCACAAAAACTTACTTAAGAAAAATTTTAAGCATTCACTTATCTCGCAAAAATTGGACTTCATAATCACTCACGAAATGTTCTACTAACGCTACTTCTTTAATGTCGTGAATAGCTTAGTACGTGACTCGCGAGTCATTTTTTTCAAATGTTGAACGTTAAAGGATATGTACCTATAATGTAGTGTCCGATTTATTGCTCCCGCTTAAATGCGCTTATCCAAAATATTAAATAAATCAGAAGGATATTGATGCATTTACATAAAAAAACTCTTATAAACGCACATCAAGTGGTCTGTCTGTCTGTATGTATGTCTATCTGTCTGGCTGTATGTATGTCTGCTTGTATGTCTGATAAACAAAACCCCGCTTAAAAGCGTAAGACTGGTAAAAGAGTTTCATACAAAGTTCACTGAAATATCAAAACTAAAATGAACTGAAATATCACCACTAAAATGAGTTTCCCGCTTTATTGATTCACTTGCGGAAGCATAAATAACAATAAACAAATTCAAAAACTTAAGATCACTAGATTAACGTTTATATGCATCAAAATTCTTTTGATTTATCTTATATTTTGGATAAGCGCATTAAAGCGGGAGCAATAAATCGGAGACTACATTGTAGGTACATATCCTTTAACGTTCAACATTTGAAAAAATTGACTCGCGGGTCACGTACTAAGCTATTTTTAATTAAACCCTCACTTAGTTTTCACTTAACAAACTTGAGTTATGCGTTAGTGTCATTCTTGCCTGAATCACGCAAAAACGTTACCAGAGACCTTTCCTATTTATACTATATTAGAGATGGTTGACTCACTTGCGAATCACACGTGAGTAAAAACTAAATCACTCACGATATTAAAGAGGTAGCGTGAGTAGAAAAACATTTCGTGAGTAATTAGGAAGTCCAATTTTTGCGATGTGATTTTTAACTTTTTTTTTTTATTCTTACTGTTTTTTTTTTGAGTTTCCGTTTTCAGTGCTTTGTTTTCATAGAAAATTTGTTGTTTTTATTATTTTTGTAAAATCATCATCAACGTGAGTGAACAACCGTGAGCGTAATCAAAAATTGCGTGAGCGTGAGTAACAGTAAATTGACTCACGTGATTGCACAAGTAAACTAAAAATAATAACGAGTCGTCAGTGACTTTAATTGCGTGGGTCAAATCTTGCGTGGGTCAAATCGCATTCACGCCCATCTCTATATTGCACCACACATGAACAAATAATTAAAATGGGATCAACTCGTTGGTTTCGCAAAAATTTTTTACTCATACGCCATGTTATAACAAGAAAATACAAGGAAATTCCAAAATTGTCGTGAAATTCAATATTCAAATGCGATTTTCTCGAAAAAAACGCCGAACGTGTTTCTGAATTTTTTTGTGTGGATGGACAAACATCTAAACTTTAAAAAAAAAAATTAAAAAAAAAAAAAAAAGTGGCCGGATTTTTGATAAATTGACTTTTTTAAAAAATGGAAAATTTCAGAACGGGTTCTGAAAATTTTCCAAAAAAAAAATTTTAATCGATAGCCCATACAAAACTATATAAGAATGTAAATTTTTGAGATTGTGGTGCATTCCGTTTTAATGTGATAAATATTTAATCAAGGCAACTCGACACAAATTTGACCATTTTTCCAATATTTGACCACGCCTCCTCAGCCCAGTTTTTGAAAATTTGAAAAACCAAAAACGCAATTTTCTTAGTTCCATATAGGGCTATCCAAATAACCTATTCAGAAATTTACGGGACACATGTTTTTCTGTAGCGGGACATTTGGTGTGGAATGCCTCATATATTGATCTCTGCATGGACAATCAGGCCAACCGGCTTTGCAAAATATAGCTCTTCTATGTAACGGCCTTCGGCTGGACTTAACGATCACCAAATCCAAAGATTCAGCCCAAAAGTGTTCGCTGAATTAACCTTTTTTGCGTAGCAGAAAATTTTATAAATTCGAAAAAAAATTCTTGGAAGTTTTATATATAAATAAAAATATTTATGACAAATAAATTTATTTGAAAAAATGTTGCCAAATATTTTATTTGAGTTCAAATATTTTATTTGTAAACATTTTCTTCAAGTATTTTACTTATAATAAGTATTTTACTTATAGTACACTCAAAAAAATAAAACTGTGAAGTTAACAATTTTTTTTTGTTAACTCAAATTTACTGGCTTTTTAGCAAACTTTTAGTTAAAATCAGCGTTTTAACTACTGTTTTTAGTTAAGTTCAATTTACGAAAATACTAGTTTTGAACAAATTTTGAATTAATTTTTGTTGTTGACTTCAAAACTAAGTTTACGAATTTTTACTAATTAATTTGCTGATTTTTCGTAACAAATTTGTTAAGTGAAATTTCTTGTGTAGCCTCCTATGCAAATCTCATAAGTTCTACTTAAGCTGATGAAAAAACAGAAAAAATAAACTTACAATTTTTTACAAAGTATTTTGTAAATTTTAGTTTACGAAAAGTAACAAAAAGTTTAGCTGAATTCAACTAATTTTTTTGTTAATATATGTACATAAAAACGTTACGAAATTTCAGCTAAATTTTTAGTTAAAGTTACGGTTTTTTTTTGCTGCATTCATTCTACGAAAAGTTAGCTAAATATTTTTAGTTAAATTAACTAAAAATTTAGTAGGCCCAAAATCAGGTGCTTTTTTAGTTAAATTTAAGTAAATTTTTTGCTAACTTTACAGTTTTTTTTTTTTGAGTGTAAGTATTTTACTTATAGCAAGTATAAACATATTTGAATTTACTTGTATTTGATTTTTTAAATACAAATATTTTTTTTACTTACTTAAACAAATGTTAAGTAAGTAAATAAAATATTTGAACTTGAAAACTTTAAGTATAAGTATTTGAATATTTACTTAAAAATACTTAAGTACAAAATTTTTACAGGTCTGGTTGAATTAAATTACTCACCAAAATGTAAGAACACTTTTTTGAACTTAAGTAATGCGCTCATTTACTTTGGTTTGGACTGCATCTTGCTTTCCACAGACATATGGACAGATTTATTTAGCTAGAGTGTCTTAGAAATGATTCAATAACACCGTCCGACAGCCAATATTAAACATGAACCGGATGATATACGTCTAAAAGTAGATATCAAATGAAGTAAAACTGCATTTACAGTTTTCCATTTCGTGATACTGTTTCCTTTTCAAAGGACTTCAAAGTTTTAATGGATACATTTTGTAAAATATTTTTGAAATATTTTTACTTGTCTTAGGATGACACTGGTGATGACAAATGAAAGAGGAGTTTCTAATTTTTCCATATTTTTTATTTTGCTATATCAGGATAAAAGAATGTGAATAAAATCAATTGAAAACTTTATCAAAATATTTTGTTGAAAATTTTGAATGATATTATAGGATATATTTTTGAAAGGACGTAGCTTACCTCCTTTTTCCTGATATGTTAAAATAATAAAATAGAAAAATCAGGGGGACCCTCCTCTTTCATTTGCTATCACCAGTGGCATCCTAGGACAAGTACAAATACAAATATTAAAAAAATATTTTAAAAAATTTAACCCTCTAAAATTTTGAAGTCCTTTTAAAAGGAAACAAGATCACGAAATGAAAAACTGTAAATGCAGTTTTACTACAATTTGCCTCTAGTTTCATACATATATTCTCCAGTTTGGGTTCAACGACTTTTTTCATTTTTGTCGGACGGTGTAATATATGTATAAACATAATGAGGTCCTCGACCGATATTTCAATTCGTTTTGCATGGAATGGCAAATGACTATAACATTATTTTTTCTACAAAAAAACTTTGCTTTGGATAGTACACCCAAATCTTCAGCAAAACATTATCATGATTTAATGTTTTGGGCAAGAGTACAAAATTCGCAGGCAAAAAAAAAAGTTTCCGCACAGCCGAATATAACACTCTATATTGTTTTTATTTGGCGGTCTACCTAATTTTGGCATTGGAGCCATTTAGGCTCAAGGCTATGAGTCAAAAGTAGTTGCACTGTGTTATTAATCCGTGATCGACTCTAATACAGTCTATAAATGTCCGTTTATCCATCCGAATGTTTGTATACAACACGATATAGTCCAAAATAAAAATCTGGACTAAAGTTTTGCACAAAGATGTTTTACGGTCATAAGCAAGTTAAGTTGTAAATGGGAAAAAGCGGCCCAAGGAGAAGAACTAAACCACCCTCTGGAAAACACATTTTTAAGTTTTTTTTTCTATTTTTGTTTAACAAATGTAACAATTTTTTAAAAGCAGACTTTCAATACTCAAGGACCCAGGGGAAGGAGGTACCGTTTTTTCAGCCCGCCCTCTTTGGTGGGCGTGGATATAAAAAAAATATTTTAAATAATCATGAAATTGTATTAGTAAAATGCAAATAGCATAATAAATGTATTAATAAACATTCATCGGGTTGGTGTCTCCGCAACATCCAAGTTTTATAAATTTTGTTAAAATCAATACTGCCTTTAAAAACTGCCTGCTGACCTGGCATTACTTCCCATTATTTCCGCCCAGTTTTTCTTTGAAATTGTATTGAAATAGCGATACAATTTTTTTCCACTTGTTACATATTGCCAATTAATTTTTACTAAACAAAAGCCTTATATGACTGTTGCATCTGATATGCGTACATTTATGTAGCAAAAATAAAATCTACATACATTGATACATATCCTTTTACACATACTACGACATTTTTGCTTTTGTTTAAAGTTTCATTTACTTCTAAAAACAAACATGGTAACCAAGTATTTTTTTTTTTTTTTGTAAATATTCTTTTTTCTGGAAATTTTTACATTGTAGGCAATGTTTCGCAGTCTTGTTGGATCGTGTATATTTAAGCCAGCGCGTACTTTTAGTGCTGTCAGTCAAATTGAAATTAATTACTGACACGCATTTGTATTCACTGCTGCAACATCTACACATGGCATTTTATTAACCATTGTTTGGTCATCTATACCAGATGAAAATATAGAATTACGAATTTTTCATATATCTACTATGGCAACAGTGGAGATGGATGTAGTAAAAACAAGTTGATAGATTAAATTTTACTTGGGAGAACCTATGAATACCCTACACAATGGAAAAAATATTTTGAATATAAATAAGTTCAAGTTAAAAACACTTTTAATTTTTTTTAAATTAAAAAAAATCTAAATTTTTACTACAAAAATTTTACTTTATGTAAAAAACGCTATTATTTTTTGAAAGAAAAGTTTTAAAGAGTTTAAAATTTTTTTGAGTGTAACATCTTTTATTTTTTTAGTGTAAAATCCTTTTTTATTTTTTAATGCAACAACTGTTGAGTGACACTACCTAAAAATTGATGACATGACATAATCCCTACGGACATAATCCAAATTTCCGTTATGGGGATTATGACCAAATTCATTGCGGTCATAATCCTCATAATGGTAGTGGGGACTATGACCAAAATCAATTTAGACATAATCCCTTAAAAAATGTTTGCAAATTTTGTACTCTTGCCCAAATCATTAAATCACGATAATGTTTTGCTAAAGATTTGGGTGTACTTGACAAAGCAATTTTTTTTTTAGAAAAAATAATGTTATATTCATTTGCCATTTCATGCAAAATGCATTGAAATATCGGTCGACCACATTAAGTTTATATAAATTCAATTTCTAAGACACTTTAGCTACACCCGTCTATCTGTCTGTAGAAAGCAAGATGTATTCCAAACCAAAAGAGATATAAATTTGGGCCTCTGTTCTGTATTTCACAACTTTTCAATTCACATGAAAATTTCCGAATAACATGAAATCAAGTTTAGTGTTTTATTGATCACGTTTTCATTCAAAGTTGAAATCGAAAAATAAAAATTTAAAAAATTATAAAAAAAGTGCACTCGTTTTACTTTCACCAAATTTTATTTATGTGAAACAAAACGAAAAAGAAATTCGGATGTGAAATCTAGAACACCAAAAAAATTCGGAAATTTTCATTTTCACATTTTTTATGTGAATTACTTTTTTTGGAACAGCGGCCTTGGTAAATGAGTGTATCACCTAAGTTAGACAAGGTATTTTTATATTTTGGAGAGTATAAAAGATTCGGCACAGGAGAATTTAACACTCTCACTTGTTTTTTGAACATTTGCATAGAGAAATCAAAGTAAAGAGATTGTAGTTGATTCAACTCTCTTTTTTTTCTCTCACACGAAGTCTGTCTGGGATCAAGGATTTTTTTTAAGTCATGAAATTTGTACTTTATTTGCATTTTTAATAATTTTTTTCAAGAACGTAAATTTCATAAATTTTAAGAACGTAAATTTCATAAAATTGTTTTGTTTAAAACCATATAAAAGTGTTTTTTTTAATAAAACAAAATGCCTTTTTCTCAATTCCTCTTTCAACCTTCATTCTATTAATCCCAGGCAGTTTATGTTTTAGTGTTTAGGGTTAGATGCCGACCGCCAGACATTTGTTAAAAAAATGAAACATTTTTATTTACAGTGCCGGTCAAAAATATTCACACAGAATTTTTAAAATTTTTTTTTTTCAAAAATGTCTATAGAAATTATAATTTTCCAGTTCGACCCTCGTAGTTCATTCATTATTAGCTTAATCTGGACGCTGTAAAGCTAAAATTAAAGCTTAATAGATTACCTATCAAACACTTTATAAGAAAAATACTCGTTTGAAAAACAAGGTCTGGTATTTTAAATTTTGTTTTTAACAAATTTCATCTACTATAGCTCTGTGTGAATACTTTTGACCGGTACTGTATTTAGTTTAGACTTGGTGAAAAAGTAGTTTTGGGTAAAAAAATTAGAAAAAGAGGAAAAAATTGTTTGATGAAAAATAAGTTTTTTGTTGAAGAAAACCAATTTTTGAGGATAAAAAAAAATGTTTAAGAAATTTTTTTTTGAAAAATTGATGAAAAAAAATTTAAGAAAAAAAAAATTTTATGAAAAAAATCGATAAAAAAAAAAATGAAAAAAAAATTTATGAAAAAAAAAATTATGATAAAAAAAAAAAAATATGAAAAAAAAAATTATGAAAAAACAGTTTGATAAAAAAATGATGAAAAAAATTTGATAAAAAAAAATTTAACGGAAAAAAAACTATGAAAAAATAATTGATGAAAAAAAGGGTTTGATGAAAAAAAAAAAAATTGAGAAAGTTGATGAAAAAAAAAATTTTATGTTACTTTTTATTCACCAGCTGGTGAAAAAACGGGTTTATTCACCAGCAGGTGAATTATTATCCACGTTACAAATCGAAGTTACAAAAATTTTTGGTTCTAATAATGAAAAGAGTAATTCTTATTTTCTTTTTTTTTAAGACAGTAGCTTATATAGTCAAACTGAGGTGGCGTCGTGCATCATTTTTAAAATTACACACCAGCCTAAAAACATTATCATGTTAAAAATCAAACTTTTTGACAATATTGAACTTAACATTTTCATATTCACACGGATCTTACTTAAGAAAGTTCAAAGAGGTACTTTAAATTGTCCATGAACTTTTAGTAAACCACTTTAAAAAAAAAGCAGAAAAAAATATTTGTTTTTACTTTTTTTTTGAAACAAAAATTAAATAAGTGGATTAAATTTTACCCTGCAAGTATTTTTTCGTTAATGTACTCCACATTCCGCAAATTTTGACACCAATAGCGATCAAACAAAATTTTATATTGACAAAGTACACTAAGACTGCGAACTTTAACAGGTTGTAGGGAGGCAGAGACAGACTCCATATTTTTTTTTTGATTATTTTTCCCATCATCAGCTCTCTAAAGGGCATCGTTCTTTTCCAATAACCTTAAATATAATTTAATCGCTAGATCTTCCCCATAAATGGGTCCAATACTTATTTGAATGACAAAGTGAGCATAACGCCGCACAGTGAGACAGCCCTATAGTAACCGCGGCAAAAAATGGGTATGGGCGTGTCGTCCAATTTGAATGAATATTAACAGATATATGAGTAAAAATTCCCTGAAATTTCAGCCTCATAACTTCATTACTTTTTGGTCTAGAGCAAGTCAAAGTTGAGGTATGCCAAAGCGCTTGAAATATGTTAGTTCAATATGTAACATTCAAAAGCTTATTAATACAAAAATACATAATATATATAACTTTAAAGTATTTTTTTAATTAATTTAGTTGTTGTACAATGAGTAGATGAAAAAATAAATTAAAAAAAAAAAACACAAAAAAAATTTCTTAACAACGGAATTGTGGTGTAAAAATTGAACATTTTGTATTTTCAATGGACTAGGAAATATAGAGCAGCCCCTCGCCCTAGGTGCAGACTTATATCAAATGAAAGATTGAAGTCTCAGCTTTCATTTAAAGTAAAGGACATATAGCAAAAGTTTGCAAAAGTACTTTAAACATACAAAGAAATACAAAAAAATACAAAAATTATGCAACGCGCACATTCTGTCGCTATATGTATGTTAGCATGCAATAGCATGTTATTTTTTTTAATTGTTTACACATATTTACCCGAGTAAAAATTTTTATATGATGCAATATATCATGATGTATAACACAATATATATTTATACGCAATTTAATCCGAATAATGGTGGATGTTTTTGCATTAAAAAAGATCATCTTGTATAAAATATGATTTGATTTCATCCGAGTTTTGACCAGACATTGCCATATATTAGTGGATCTAATTAGATCTAATTGCATAAAAACATATAAAATCCTGGTGTTTTTTGGTTTGGGTTGAGATACACCACAGGTCAACGATACATTCACCAAACATATAATTTCCTAAAACAACAAAAATTTTTGGGTACGCTTCGAACCAGATAGGTGATATACATAACCCTAACATGGAAATGTTTAGGAACATTTTAAAAAGTTTCTTATACTTAGCCTAAAAAACTTAGAACATTTTTGGTTAATTGGAAACATTTATAGTTATATACGGAACAGAATAAGATATATATAATTTTATATTAAATTATACAGAAAAACAAATTTTGTATTGACCCTTATATAATTTTATATAATTATATCAAACGTACACCTTTTAATCAGAATCATGATTGAATTATATGTAACTAAATATGACTGCATTTAAAAAATTTAGAAAATATCTCACGCGATGTATAATCATATATGATTTATTTTGTTTGCATCAAGTTATATATTGTTATATATGTTTATTTTTACTCGGGTACTTATTGTTTATTATTATTTACATTATTCATTTGATTGATAATTTTTTTGAAGGTCATTGACTTTGGGTTAGATAGTTGCATAATTTTTAATTTAAATTGATAGTGCAAGCTGTTGTTCTTATCTAAGTTGTGTTATGATCACTTTCTAATGTGGTTAGTTTAATTGTTATATCTGTGGCAAAAACCCATAACAACATAAGTCGAGTTATGTCCAAAACGTGTTTTTGCATTTTTGGAATCTCCTTATCCATTTTTGTATTGTATCAAATTTTTATGAAAATCGGACCATTACTTTCTGAGATATTGATTTCAGAACTCCACAACTCATTTTTTTTTAAAGGAAAAATAAAAATCGTAACAGCATATCTCAGTTATGTTTTTATTCCTTATTTTAAAATCAGCAATCGTTGAAAACGCTAAAATGTATTTTACAGGGATACATAACTGCATATCTCGACATATGCTTGGAGTAAAATGTAATTTTGCAAAACGCAATAACAACATCAATGGTTTTCACCCGATATCTCCGTTGTCCTAATATATATCAACTTTTAAAGTAGCGAAGATTGTGTAGATAATAATGCTTGAGATATTTACATGTCCAAAATTTTTAAATTTTTAAACCCAGATTTGGTATTCGAAATTAAAACTTAAAAATGCTCTCCTGAAAAGTAGTATAAAAACACTTATGCACTTATTCCTTTTTGCCACAGATATATTGAATTTAGTTGTTGCATTATTTATTGGGATAAGTAATAATGAGTGTTCTTGTCATGATCTCTTTTGATAAGAGATTAGCATTTCTCTAACATATTGAAAAAATTAGAATACCACGATGATATTAAAAAATTATTGATAGAGTGAAAAAAAATTGTTCTTTTTTATTGCATTTCCATGGGAGGTGGGCGTAGTAGTGGGCGTGTTATTGTTATTTTTGCATGAAACATTTGAAATGATATCAATTACAGTAATATTAGATTTGAAGGTTGTACCTAAAATATTTTAGAAAATATGGCACTTTTCATGTTGTGGTTAAATGGGTGGTGGGGGTGGTGGGAGTGGTGGGTGTGGTGGGGGTGGTGGGGGTGGTGGGGGTGGTGGGGGTAAAAGTGGGCCAAAGTTCAAAATTTTTTCCGATAATGTTTGTAACAATATAACATTCAAGTATGTACACCAAAATTGAAAGTTATACCTAAAGTATTACGGACAATACGGCATTTTACAAATTTCGATTGTATGGGAGGTGGGCGTAAAAGTGGGCGTATTTTCATTTTTTTTTTTTAAAAAACTGGAATTGTCTCAAAAATAACCTGTGCAAAATTTCAGAGCTCTACAATGACTCCTTGTATTTAATGCCGGCATTGTCTCACTGTGCGTACTGTTTTAAAGGTTTTAAGTATAATTTTGACCTCCTTTCCAGGGAAATATTAAAATCTAGCATACTCCGTAAAAATAATTTAAAATCATTATCGCAGCCCCACTGTAGACAATCCATAGCTACCGTTGTTGATGACAATGATGATGATGTTCGTTGGTTGGTTGGTTGATGATGTGAGGTAAATGTTAAAATAAACAAATAAAAAAATACTCCCACATCTGCATCCTGTTCATCATGGCAACCATTATGAAATATGAATATGCAATTGCATGAAAAACCGTTAGTCTTTTAATTCTACAATATAGAAAAATATGAAAATAACTGTTTTTATTTGGAAAACTAAAATTTAAAACTGAACTACTTATGTATATGGGGCATTCCATGTGAAATCGGACACTTTGAAAAACTTTTTTTTTTAGATTTTCCCAATTTGTTTACAGTTTTTAGTACCCTTCGAAAACTCCTTCGTGGTAAATTTTCTGATTTTTTTGATGACCCGTTCAAAAGATATCGAATTTTTAAAAATTGGTAGTTTGTTCCTTTACTCAAACTTCTTTTAATCATAACTTCTTCAATAATGGTCCGAATTTCAAATTTTTTTTTTCAAAATTTTTGTTTTTTTACGTACTTTTTAAAAAAAAATCCCAAAAAATTCTTAAAAGCGCTCTAGTATGCGATTTTTAAGTTTTAAAATTTAAATCTCATTTTTGAAAATGTTTGTACTCTTCGATTTTTTTGAAATTTTTTTTGTGTAAAACTTCTATCAATTCTACAAATTTTTTGCCCAGGAGCATCGTGGGATAACGATTATTACTATTTTTTTAAATTTTTTGAAAAAATTTTATTGTAATTTTCCAATCTTAAAATCATTTCTACTGCTCTAATGGTGCGTCATAGAGGGGTCCTTTATAAGGCCGACCCCCATTAATTTTTACGTCTTAACATTTCTTTGGAACAAACTTTTACCCTATCTCCAATTTCTAAGGGGGCTCCCACACAAAACGACATTTTTTAAAATTTATTCCAACCGCTCTAACTGCCCTAATAGTGCCCTTAGAGCAACAAAATGTATGACCGACCCATAATATTTTTTTAGTCCAAACATTTTTTCTGAACACACCTACCCTCTATCTTTAACTGTTAAGGCGGTCCCCATACAATTTTTTTTTATTTTTTGTAAATTTGTTTTATTTAATCAGCTTCTACCGGTCCAATGGTGCGTCCGAGAGGGGTCATTAGTGAGACCGACCCCCATTTATTTTTACCCTTCAACATTTTTTCAAAATATACCTACGCCCTATCTCAACTCCCTAAGTAGGCTGTATTTATATTATATTTAATTAAATAAAGGACATATATATATATATGGGAACTATTAGGGCAGTTAGAGCGGTTGGAACAAATTTTAAAAAATGTCGTTTTGTGTGGGAGCCCCCTTAGGAATTGGAGATAGGGTATAAGTTTGTTCCAAAGAAATGTTAAGACGTAAAAATTAATGGGGGTCGGTCTTATAAAGGCCCCTCTATGACGCACCATTAGAGCAGTAGAAATGATTTTAAGATTGGAAAATTGCAATAAAATTTTTTCAAAAAATTTTAAAAAATAGTAATAATCGTTATCCCACGATGCTCCTGGGCAAAAAATTTGTAGAATTGATAGAAGTTTTACACAAAAAAATTTCAAAAAAATCGAAGAGTACAAACATTTTCAAAAATGAGATTTAAATTGTAAAACTTAAAAATCGCATACTAGAGCGCTTTTAAGAATTTTTGTGGGATTTTTTTTTTTTAAAGTACGTAAAAAAACAAAAATTTTGAAAAAAAATATTTGAAATTTAGACCATTATTGAAGAAGTTATGATTAAAAGAAGTTTAAGTAAAGGAACAAACTACCAATTTTTAAAAATTCGATATCTTTTGAACGGGTCATCAAAAAAATCTCAAAATTTACCACGAAGGAGTTTTCGAAGGGTACTAAAAACTGTAAACAAATTGGGAAAATCTAAAAAAAAAGTTTTTCAAAGTGACCGATTTCACATGGAATGCCCCATATGCAGTTTTTTCCAAAAGGGTACACTCAAAAAATATGTTAGTAGATTTACCATGTATTTTTTGATTATGCTAGTTATCTAATTTTTTTATAAAATTTTTAGTTGAAATTAGAATGTTAGCAAAAATATCTTGTAAACATCATTTACGGCATTAGCAATTTAAAACAAACTTTAAACTATTTTTTTTATAAATCTGAAATTGAGTTGACAATATTTTTACAAGCTTTTTTTGCGGATATTACTAAAAATTAAATGTGTTTTTTTTTTACTTTTTCTCTCCGTTTTTTTTTTTTTTTGTTTTCTTATTCATTGGAATGTTTTAAAAAAATTTAGTTCAATTTGAAGCATTAATCGAGATGGTCTTTAGCGGTAAAACTTGGACTTGTGTACTTGTGTATTTTATGATCACAAACTTTCTATTGTGTTTGAGAGGTCTGGGTTGTTTTGGTTTTTTATGTGATTTCTATGAATGTTTAAATGTTCTACTAAAATTTTAATAAATTTTGTGGTAAAAGCTAAATTTTTTTTTGCTAACTTCAGTATACACATTACTAGCAAATCATTTTGGCTAACTTTATCAAAAAATTTGCAAGGTCAAAATCAGCAAATTTTATTTTTTTGCTAGGACTACAGTTTTTTTTTTTTTGAGTGTAGGAATAGTTTTGTAATTGAGTTTCACCACCATGTAAATAAATAAATATCAATTAAAAGGTTTTATAGAAGTATATATATATAAATCTGTTTTAAATTCCCGAGTAAAAAGGAATTTATATAAATGTATATTATTTTATATGTTTTTATAAAATCATATACAACTATATGAGTCAAAGTATAAAATTATATCTCACTTTGAAATTTTCCAATTTTTTTAAATGATGTCATATAAAATCATATCTAATTATATTGTTCATAATATATTTATATAAATGGTAGATGAATTCATACGTAGCACATAAAACTTAATCCGATTTCATACATTATTATACGTGACTTTATATCTAATTATGTATAGGACTTTACTAAACAAAAAATCCAGTATCAATTTATGTATAATTATATATGACTAATATAATACCATTTAAAACTATATATGGTTCCATACTAAAAAAAATTCCAACAAAAATAATAGATATAATTATATGTGTCTTAAACGACAACATATCTGTGTTTGTATGGTAATATATGGGTGAAATCAAAAAATGTCAGTGTTTTTGAGTCAAAATTGTACAAACAAAAAATTTTAATTTTTGGTAAATTTTTTTATTAAAATCGATATGTTACATCACTACTAATATAACTATAAAAGATCTCTTCTACAAACTGTTTCAAACAAATTTTATCGACATTTTTATGATTTTTTTGGTGACGGAGTTTACATTCACCTTAGAAAAATACATTAAATTTTTTGAATTTTCTTTGAAAACATTTTATTGTAATTTAAAACAATTATTTATGTAATTGCTAACAATTTTTGTAATTAGGATTTTTTTCTGGTTTTTGTTATTAAAGATTTTACAATTATTTTTTATTTTAATAGGATTTTTCTAAGGAAATGTAAAATAAATTTATTATTATTTCTGTTAAAATAAGTTTTTTTACTTTTTTGAATGACTAGTGTTAATATTTGCGTCGGTTTTAACAACTTCATAAGGTTTTTTAATGCAATCTGCAAAAAAAAAAAAAAAAGTTGACGGAGTTTACAGAGACGGAGTTTACATTTCATCACTTTTTGCCCTTTTTTTCGAAAACTATTTGTCGGAAATTGGTTTCCGAAAAAAAATCATTAGATGTCAACTAGATACGTCAAAATATGACGATATTTCAGATGCACGCTAAGTAGTTTTGTTGTAAACGTGGAGACGGAGTTTACAGCATTTTTCGATTTTTTATTTATGATTTAGCTTTTCATACAGGGAAATTAATATGCAGGGAGCAAACTTGAAACCAATGATGCAAAATGATACCTTATAGCCTCGCGTTTAATAAATGGGGCAATAACCTATTGTTTTTCTAAACACAATACGTCAAAGACAACAAAATTTTCAGGTTCCATAATGTCTAAAAAAAGTGTCGAAAAATCGTTACACAATTGAAGCCGTGTTTGTATGGGTAAAAGAGATAGTTATGACTATACAAAAATATTTTTTAAGAACTTCAAATTGCCCTCTTTAAAAATGTAGTCAATTATTAAGAGTTTGGGTTATTGGTTTTTAAGATATAACCGGTTAAAGTTTAAAAATTGAAAATGTTACTGGCGACGGAGTTTACATTTGGCCTACAAAAATGAAAATAACTTGTTGAAAATAGCTTACTAGTATCCGGATTGTTGTAAGTTATGTAGAACGCCAATCTATGCGACGTTGTACATTAAAAAATATGCGAATACTTTAACCCATGTATGAGATATTACACGATTACATGGTTTGGTTGACATTTTTTGATTTCACCCATATATACGCAAATTTCGTCTAAACTCAATATATATTTATAAATGGTCGCATATGTAATGGAATATATATTTTGATATAATCATGTATAAAAAAAATATTTTTTGACCAAACAACTAGCCATATATAATTATATATGCCAGTATTTCAAAATTTATTTTTGGGTGTCAACATATATGGTTACCCGAGTAAAAAAGATCATATATAATTATATATAGTTTTATATATACATATATTATTTTGTAAAACTATATGTATTTTTTGTTGCATCATATGTGATTTTATATATTTGCACTTCTAATTTGTTTCTTATATAAAATTATATAACAGAAAATATTGAATTTTATATAATAACATATGATTTAAAGTTCGTTTATATAATTACATATGAACTTTAAAATTCTGTCTTCTTTTTTATATAATTTGATAAAACAAAATATTTGAAGAAATTTTATATAAAACTTTATGCAACTGTTTTTAAATTATATGTTATCTTATATGAGTAAAATTTAAAAAAAAAATCTAAGTCCTTTACATATAATTTAATATAACTTTTGAAAATTTTTCCAAGTCCAAAAAAAATTAAAATTTTCTAAGTCCCAAAATTCTAAGACTGATGCAAAATTGAAAAAAAAAAAAAAATACAAAAAATTTTCTAAGTCCAGATGTTTTTTTTTTGAAAATTTTCAAAGTCCTAAAAATATTTTTGAAAATTTTTAAGTCCTGGAAACAAATTTTTTTTGTCAATTTTTTGCGTTTTGGGGGAAAACATTTTTTTCTTATATATAAATATATTTAATTATATATAATTGCATCAATTTTATACAAAAAAGGGTCCAATTTTCGCATATAACTATATAAAATTATATTAAAATTATATCAAATTTGATCAGATTTGATCAAATTTGATAAGTTTTTATATCGTTTTATCGACTCATTTTTCGCATTAAACTATATATGATTATATATGATGGCTTTATATAATTTTATATGAATATATATAATCTTTTTTACTCGGGTATACAAAACTTTTTATTGTATCATATAAGATTACATATGATT
The DNA here is from genome assembly GCA_963921195.1 of Pegoplata infirma. NCBI lineage: Eukaryota > Metazoa > Arthropoda > Insecta > Diptera > Anthomyiidae > Pegoplata > Pegoplata infirma. The sequence continues at coordinate 48,432,897 of OY992539.1, read as the reverse complement.
TTTGGGAACCCGAGTTCGATTCCCGGCCCAGTCGAGAAAAAAAAAGTTTTTTTTTTATTTTTTTTTAATAGAAAACACTTTTTTATTGCGTTTAACTTTTTTAGAACTAAAAAATTTTCATTTTTGGAATTTTTGCAATCATTTTTAAAAAATTATTTTTCTTTTATAAACTTATATATAACTATATTTGATTTATTATAAAATTATCTATAATTTTTGGGAACCCGAGTTCGATTCCAGAAAAAAAATATATTTTTTTTATTTTTTTTAAATAGAAAACACTTTTTTATTGCATTTATTTTTTTTAGAACTAAAAATTTTTCTTTTTTTGAATTTTTGCAATCATTTTTAAAAAATTATATTGCTTTTATATAGTTATATATAACTATATTTAATTTATTATAAAATTATCTATAATTTTTGGGAACCCGAGTTCGATTCCAGAAAAAAATATATTTTTTTATTTTTTTTTTAAATAGAAAACACTTTTTTATTGCATTTGTTTTAATAGAACTTAAAAAATTTTACTTTTTGAATTTTTGCAATCATTTTTAAAAATTTATATTGCATTTATATAGTTAATAATAGCTATATTTGGTTTAAATTATCAAATTATCAATAATTTTTGGAACCCGATCTCAAATCTAATTCTGATTTCCTGATTCCATGAAAAATTTCAAACTTATAAGCCAAAGTCTTATTTCACTTTGGAAGCCTATGACTTGTAAATAAGGCATACCGCTGCATTAAAATTATTGTTTAAGCTTACCATGGAAGCCCCTAATAGCGCTGTACGTCATTCCATTTTTTTTTTTTTTTGCAAATTTTATCAAATTTTTCTAAGTCTTTTTGAAAATTGTGTACAAGTGAATAACATATTTAATTGGATATAATCATATATTACTATATGTTAGATCAATTTGATATAATTAGATACGATCAATTTATTTAAAACTAAGTCTTTTAAAGTTGTTAATTGCTAACAACGTCCGCTGGTCTAGAGGGTAGAGATTGCGATTACAAAACGGAAGACTTGTGGTTCTAATCCCCGTCCGTTCGAAGTTTTTTTTTTTTTTTTTATTTATTTTCAGTTTGACATTATTATATCTAAAAATAAATCTAACAAGTAAAAAAGTTAAATTCGGCCTTGCCGAATTGCAAAAAACTTTATTAAAAAGGAAATTACTTTTGAAAAAACAAAAAAAATTAAAAAAAAAAAAAATTCCGCGAAAAAAAATTTTGTTAAAAAAAAAATCCGCGATTTTTTCCTTTTTTGTGAAAAAATATGTTCATAACTGTTTAAATACCATTTGGTGTTCAATTATGTTCACATATGTCAACCAGAAGCCGAATTAAAGCATTTTGTATTTTTAGGTTATGTTGAATGTACTGAAATTTTTGAGGTGTGCTTACATTTTCGTTCATAACTTTTGAACCGCTGAACCGATATCGCTCAAATGCAATACCAAACTTCTCGGGAGAACTTCCAATAAATATATTAAGTTTCAGTCATCTCTGTGCAATATTTTGTCCGCGACAGCATTTTCCACAGACAGACAGACAGACGGACAGACGGACAGACGGACAGACGGACATCGCTAGAATGTCTTAAAATCGATCGGGCATCATGAATATATATACTTTATGGGGTCCCAGATCGATATTTCGATGAGTTACAAACGGAATGACAAACTTATATATACCCTCTATCACTAAGTGGAGGGTATAAAAACAGAAACATTTTTTGGATAAAAATGTATCCAATAATTTTTTTATAAAATCAAGATATCAGATATTATAAGATAACTTTGGCGCGGCCAAATTTCGGATGAAATTACATTATATAATATCCAATTTAATACAAAATCATCATATTGGATATTTTAAGATAACTTTGGCGCGGCCAATTTCCGGATGAAATTACATCATATCATATCATATCATATTTAATACAAAATCATGATAATAGATAATTTGGGATAACTTTGGCGCGGCCAATTTCCGGATGAAATCACATACAATCAAATATTAAACTGTAACTTCATATATTATAAGATGTTATGAGATAACTTTGGCGCGGCCAATTTTCGGATGAAATTTAGCAAAATCAGATCCAATAAATTATATATAATTTTATAAGATAACATGTTTTACCATACAATTTTTTTTACTCGGGTTAGAATTAATTAAAATAATGCTAACAAATTTTTACTTTTATTTTCAGTATCGTGTTAACATACTCGAAGATTGGAATGATGTCTGCCGACAACGTAATATACCCCTCTCCGATAAATTCTCTCTTGCCAATACTTTGGGTAATCCCATGCAGATAAGAGCCTGGTCATTAGCAGGCTTACCAGCTGATAATTTTTCTGTAGAAAATGCCATTATAGTTACAAACTCTAATCGCTATTCATTGCTAATAGATCCGCAAGGTAAGAAGGAAAATTTTAAATGAATTTTCAACCATTATGTGTTAATTGCGTTAACAACAATTTAGTTTTAGTTGTAAGAGGTTTGCAATTCCAAAATTTTGGTCAGGTTAGATCTACCTTGCTTAGTTTTCAAGATATGGGAAAAATTAAATTTTCTGAAATTTTGTTTTGGTTTTTTCCCTCAGAATTCCCCTCAATATTGAATTTATGTAACCAAAAAAAAAAATAGAAAAGTGGTCGGCGAAATCATAGTGCACACTTTGCACTGTACAGTAAGGTGGGTCGAAAAATTTTTTTTTTTTATTTCAAAATAGCACCAATCCTAAACAATAGTACATGTTTCGAGATGTATATCATAAAAATTTCAGACCACTAAAAAAAAAATTCAGCTATCTCATTAGTATTGACGTTTTTTACATTTTTTACCCCATAATTTGGTCCAACCGCGAAAAACTAAATTTTGTGCACTGAAAATTAAAATACTTCCACTACAACTTGGAGAAAATATTTATAAATTTAGATTTTTTTCCTTGCAAAGTCCATCAAAAAAAAATCATGGTATAGCCTTTAAAATGATGTAAATCCCATCAAAATTTTGACGGTATTCACGTCAGAAATTTCTAACCTTGCAAAGTGCGAAATACATCATTTATTACAAGAAACACACACGAAATTATTTGTTGTTTTATTTCATCCCATGTGTTTGTTTTAAAAATTTTGCATTTCGCAATTTTGCAAGGGTAAAAATTGCTGACGTGAATTCTACTATTATGATTATTTACTAAGTTATGATGAAAAATGTAAATGTAAAAATTTGAATTTTGGTATTGTAACTTGGATATAATTCACCTCGTGGTGAATAAAACCGATTTCCAAAAGCTGGTGAATAAAAAGTAACATAATTATTTTTCAACAAAAAAAAATTGTTTTTTCAACAATTTTTTTTTTGTCATCAATTTTTTTTTTTTTTCATCAATTTTTTTTCCATAAAATTTTTTTTTACATTAATTTTTTTTTTCCATAATTTTTTTTTTTTTTTTCCATCAACTTTTTTTTCACCAATTTTTTTTTTCATTAAATTTTTTTTTTTATCAAACTTTTTTTTTCATCATTTTTTTTTTATCAATTTTTTTTTTTATCAATTTTTTTTTTCATCAAATTTTTTTCCATCAAATTTTTTTTTCATCATTTTTTTTTCATTAATTTTCATTTTCAAAAAAATTTTTTTTTTATTAAAATTTTTTTTTTATCAAAATTTTTTTTTTCATCAAATTTTTTTTTCATTAATTTTTTTTCATCAAATTTTTTTTTCATCAAATTTTTTTTTTTCATAAATTTATTTTTTCATCAAATTTTTTTTTTTCATAAATTTTTTTTATTATAATTTTTTTTTTTTATCATATTTTTTTCATGAATTTTTTTTTTCATCAAATTTTTTTAAGAAATTTTTTATTATTAATTTTTTTCTCACCAAAAATTTTTTTTTTTTTCATATTTTTTTTCATCAATTTTTTTTACATCAAAAAATTTTTCTTTTCATCAAAAAAATTCATCAAAAACTTTTTTTCATCAAAATTTTTTTTCACCAAAAATTTTGGGTTCATTAAATTTTTTTTTAACATAATTTTGTTTTTCGTGAAATAAAAATCATTTTTTTACCCAAAGAGCTAAAACACCTCAATTCAACCGAGGAGTTGACCGCAACCCCTCCAAATTTAAAGAAATTAAGTACTGATGTTTACTTTAACAAAAAGGAGATTTTGCCAATTTTTCAGGCTTCTGGTCATTCCAGTATTCGAGATATGCGGTCTTGAAAATTAACAAAATCGTATATATTTGACAAAAGTGTTCTGAGATAAATAAAGATAACTCGAAAAGTAATAACAATACAGGTCTCAATCAGATTGCAATTAATTGGTAATGAAACAGCCTTTAAAATAACATTCCCCAAGATTTTTTTTGAAAAAGGTCAAAGGTCATTGGATTTAACCCTAATTTTTGGAGATCTATATCTCAAAAACCGATATTTTTAAAATTTTGAAAAAAATATATGTGGTTAAGAATTACATATACTACTTAAGTTTAAATTTTCAGGATGAAGACTTCATTGGAACATTTTATATTAATAGAAACGTTGTGACAGGAAAAAAAAGCGGTGTAATTTCCCTTAGAAAAAAATACATTTTTTTTGTCTTTGAAATTCTGGTACCAAAATCCATTTTTCTGAATGTTTTTGACGTGCTGAGTCCAAATATGACCTTTAAACTGGCCTATCGCTATTACTTTTTAAGATATATGCACCTCCATTTTCAAAAAAACACAGCAATAGCATTTTAGCAATTTTCACATATTTATGTGCAGATATCTCGAAAACTAATAGCGATAGTCAAGTTCAAGTTTCATCAAATTCGAAAGGGGTAAGGTCAAAAATGCTACTTTTTTCGGTTGAATTGAGGTGTTTTAACTCAAAAGTACTTTTTCACCAAGTCTAAGCTTTTCGCATAAAATTTTCCATTTGTTTATCAAATGTACATAAAACCAGTGAGAGTGTTATATTCTTTGGTGCCGAATCTTTTATACTCTCCAAAATGTAAAAACACTTTTTTGTACTTGTTGTTGCACTCACTTACGAAACCCGAGTAAAAAAAAATTGTATGGTAAAACATGTTATCTTATAAAATTATATATAATTTATTGGATCTGATTTTGCTAAATTTCATCCGAAAATTGGCCGCGCCAAAGTTATCTCATAAAATCATATAATATATGAAGTTACAGTTTAATATTTGATTGTATGTGATTTCATCCGGAAATTGGCCGCGCCAAAGTTATCCCAAATTATCTATTATAATGATTTTGTATTAAATATGATATAATATGATGTAATTTCATCCGGAAATTGGCCGCGCCAAAGTTATCTTAAAATATCCAATATCATGATTTTATATTAAATTGGATATTATATAATGTAATTTCATCCGAAATTTGGCCGCGCCAAAGTTATCTTATAATATCTGATATCTTGATTTTATAAAAAAATTATTGGATACATTTTTATCCAAAAAATGTTTCTGTTTTTAGATTTATTTTTAGATATAATAATGTCAAACTGGTAAATAAATAAAAAAAAAAAAAACTTCGAACGGACGGGGATTAGAACCACAAGTCTTCCGTTTTGTAATCGCAATCTCTACCCTCTAGACCAGCGGACGTTGTTAGCAAATAACAACTTTAAAAGACTTAGTTTTAAATAAATTGATCGTATCTAATTATATCAAATTGATCTAACATATAGTAATATATGATTATATCCAATTAAATATGTTATTCACTTGTACACAATTTTCAAAAAGACTTAGAAAATTTTTGATAAAATTTGCAAAAAAAAAAAAAAATTGGAATGACGTACAGCGCTATTAGGGGCTTCCATGGTAAGCTTAAACAATAATTTTAATGTAGAGTTATGCCTTATTTCCAAGTCATAGGCTTCCAAAGTGAAATAAGACTTTGGCTTATAAATTTGAAATTTTTCATGGAATCAGGAAATCAGAATTAGATTTGAGATCGGGTTCCAAAAGTCATTGATAATTTGATAATTTAAACCAAATATAGCTATTATTAACTATATAAATGCAATATAAATTTTTAAAAATGATTGCAAAAATTCAAAAAGTAAAATTTTTTAAGTTCTAAAAAACAAATGCAATAAAAAAGTGTTTTCCATTAAAAAAAAAAATTAAAAAAATATATTTTTTTCTGGAATCGAACTCGGGTTCCCAAAAATGATAGATAATTTTATAATAAATTAAATATAGTTATATATAACTATATAACAGCAATATAATTTTTTAAAAATGATTGCAAAAATTCAAAAAAAGAAAAATTTTTAGTTCTAAAAAAAATAAGTGCAATAAAAAAGTGTTTTCTATTTAAAAAAAAATATATTTTTTTTCTGGAATCGAACTCGGGTTCCCAAAAATTATAGATAATTTTATAATAAATCAAATATAGTTATATATAACTGTATAAAAGAAAAATATTTTTTTTAAAATGATTGCAAAAATTCCAAAAATGAAAATTTTTTAGTTCTAAAAAAAATAAACGCAATAAAAAAGTGTTTTCTATTTAAAAAAAATAAAAAAAAATAAAATTTTTCTCGACTGGGCCGGGAATCGAACTCGGGTTTCCAAAAATCATATGTAATCTTATATGATACAATAAAAAGTTTTGTATAACCATATATGTTGGCACACAAAAATAAATTTTGAAATACTGGCATATATAATTATATATGGCTAGTTGTTTGCCCGAGTAAAAAAATTGATATGACACAATATATAATTTAATATGGGTTCGTGTCTATTTTGATATAATCTTATACGAAAAATGGTTTCATAAGATTTGATTGAATAATATCTAATAATATCAGTTTATATAACTTTATATCGACTTTGATACGAGTTTTGGTCTAATCCAATGATATAAAATTATATCCAATTATATTAAAATTTATACAATTTTAGAAATCGGATGTTTTTTTTTTAGTTTTTAATAAAAAGTTGAAAAATTAAAATAATAAAAATAAGTTGTTCTTTGAAAAAAACTTAGAAAAATTTCAAAAAATGGAGTCATGTTAAATTTTATATAAAACACTTAGAAAATATTTTCAAAAAAATTTGTCCTTGGAAAAAACTTAGAAAAATTTGAAAAAATGGAGTTATATAAAATTTTATATAAAACACTTAGAAAATATTTTCGATAAAAAAAATGTTCCTTGAAAAAACTTAGAAAAAATTTAAAAGATGGAGTCATATAAAATTTTATATAAAACACTTAGAAAATATTCGTGATAAAAAAGTGGTGCTTGGAAAAATCTTAGAAAAATAAAAAAATATGAAGTCATATGAAATTTTATATAAAACACTTTGAAAATATTAAAAAATAATGGAGGCATATAAAATTTTATATAAAACACTTAGAAATTTAAAATGATGCATGGGACCAGATGTTGCAACATATAGTTATGTATGGCGATATCTTAATAAAATCCCACATCAAAATTTATTATATAAATTTATCTTGCAATACATAGTGTCACACATGATCATATATCAAATAATGTGACTATATAAAATTATATAAGATCATATTAAATTATTTTTACTCGGGTGGTCAAAAAAATATTTTTTTTATACATGATTATATCAAAATATATATTCCATTACATATGCGACCATTTATAAATATATATTGAGTTTAGACGAAATTTACGTATATATAGTACCATACAAACACAGATATGTTATCGTTTAAGACACATATAATTATATCTATTATTTTTGTTGGAAATTTTTTTAGTATGGAACCATATATAGTTTTAAATGGTATTATATTAGTCATATATAATTATACATAAATTGATACTGGATTTTTTGTTTAGTAAAGTCCTATACATAATTAGATATAAAGTCACGTATAATAATGTATGAAATCGGATTAAGTTTTATGTGCAACGTATGATTACATCTACCATTTATATTAATATATTATGAACAATATAATTAGATATGATTTTATATGACATCATTTAAAAAAATTGGAAAATTTCAAAGTGAGATATAATTTTATACTTTGACTCATATAGTTGTATATGATTTTATAAAAACATATAAAATAATATACATTTATATAAATTCCTTTTTACTCGGGAATGTACAGCTCTTTTGGGTTTTTAATGGGGTCCTCGACTGATATTTCAATTCGTTTTGCATGGAATAGCAAAGTAATATAACATTATTTTTTCAAAAAAAACTTTGCTTTGGCAAGTACACGTAAATCTTCCGCAAAACATTATCATGATTTAATGTTTTGGACAAGAGTACAAAATTCGCAGGCATTTTTTTAATGTTTTTGTGTAAAACCTCTATCGATTCTTCAAATTCTTTGTCCAGTAGGATCGTGGGATAACGATTATTACTATTTTTCAAAATTTATTGAAAAAATTTTATTGTAATTTTCCAATCTTAAAATCATTTCTACTGCTCCAATAGTCCGTCATAGAGGGGTCATTTCCAAGACCGACCCTCATTAATTTTTACGTCTAAACATTTCTTCGGAACAAACTAATACCCTATCTCCAATTTCTAAGTGGTCTCCCACACAAAATTAAATTTTTTTAAATTTGCTCCAACCGCTCAAACTGCGCTAAGAGTGCCCTTAAATCAATAAAATGTATGACCGACAAACAATATATTTTTAGTCCAAACATTTTCTCTGAACACACTTACCCTCTATCTTTAATCTTTTTTTATTTTTTGTAAATTTGTTTTATTTAATCAGCTTCTACCGGTCCAATGGTGCTTCCGAGAGGGTTCATTAGTGAGACCGACCCACATTTATTTTTACCCTCCAACATTTTTTTAAAACATACTTACGCCATATCTCAACTCCCTAAGTAGGCTCCTATACAAATTACAGTTGGAGCAAATTTTATAAAAATTTAATTTTAAATAAAAGTCCACTTAGGGAGTGGAGATAGGGTGTAGGTATGTTTCACAAAAATGTTCGAGGGTAAAAATAAATGGGGGTCGGTCTCACTAATGACCCCTCTCGGACACACCATTGGGCCGGTAAAAGCTGATTAAATAAAACAAATTTACAAAAAATAAAAAAAATTGTATGGGGACCGCCCTAATAGTTAACGATAGAGGGTAGGTGTATTCAGAGAAAATGTTTGGACTAAAAAAATATTGTGGGTCGGTCATACATTTGATTGCTCTAAGGGCACTCTTAGGGCAGTTAGAGCGGTTGGACAAATTTTAAAATTCTCTCATATATTTAAATTCTCTATAAAAGGAAATGATTAAATTTATAACAATTTATTTTTTTAATAAATATTTTAAAATAATTCATTTAATTTTTGATTTATTAACAGTACAAGCCAACAAGTGGATTAAAAATATGGAAATGAAAAATGATCTGAAAGTAATAAAACAAAGTGATTCCAATTATATGCAAGTTCTTGAATTGGCCATTACTTATGGTAATCCAGTATTGATTGAAAATGTTGGTAAGTATTAATTTTATTTATTATTTTTTCCAGCAAAATTGTTTCTTTTAACTTTAAGTGGGTGGGTGGGTGTATATTGTAGGTGTTTATGGTATTGAAAATACAATAATATTTCAAATGCTCATTTTCAATTACCCTTGCAGCTAATTGCCATTAAAGTTGATGTTTTTTTTTTTTGAAAATAAAAAAATAAAATAATATACTTGGATGTTTATTCCACTGAAATATATGTTGCTTCATTTTTGTTTTTACTGCTTGATTATTTTAGAATTAAGTATAGACAGCGTTGCCAGGTACTTTTGTACTGTTGTCCTCAAAAAATAAAATATTTTCAAAAATGCCAAATCAATAAAAAAATACGATTTTTTCATTCTACAGAAAATGATTTTTTCCACTTTTAAAATGGTTATGTATGTTTTTTTGATTATCTTTTTTTGCAGATTAAACAATCAAAAAATGCAAAAAAAAATTTTTGGATGTTACTATCAAGGAGAGGACTTTCATACAAATTTATGTTATTTCTTGTTAGTTAGAACATCACAAAACAAAATATCTTTGCAAATCAAAGAATTTGTTTTAAAATGACATCGATTAGTTAGTGCATATTTTTGCAGATATTGCATATTTTTGCATATTTTGCTAGTATTCTGCTATAAATGCATATTTTTGGGTCAATATGACCCAATGTATAAAAATTAAGTTTTGGCGTTTTTCCATTTTTTATAAATTTTTTTTGTAGGCATCATTAATTTGACTGTTGAGAAGGCCTTGCAATATTTTTCGAGGTCAAGTAATTGTCTGGCCGAAATAATTGTCTGTCATTAATACGCTAACAACGTAAAAAATATTTTTTTTTTTAATTTTTTTTCAAAAATGCAAAATTTTTATAAGATTTAGTGCATAATTTAAGATTTTGAGTGCATATTTTAGACGTTTCAAACATTGTTTTTTAGTGCACCAAGATCCTGTCCCTGGTTACACCGTCCGACAAAATGAAAACATGTCGTTGAACATGAACTGTATAATACACGTTTGAAACTAGACACTAAATGTAGTAAAAGTGCATTTACAGCTTTTCATTTCGTGATCCTGTTTCCATTTAAGAGGACTTCAAAGTTTCAAAGAATTAAATGCTATAAAATATTTTTTTAATATTTGTACTTGTCCTAGGATGCCACTATTGATAAAAAATGAAAGAGGAGGATCTCCCCTAGTTTTCCTATTTTATTAGTTTTACATATCAGAAAAAAGGACGTAAGTAACGTCCATTAAAAAATGTGTCCTTTAATATCATTAAAAATTTTCATCAAAATATTTTGATAAAGTTTTCAAATGACTTTATTCACATACTTTTATCCTTATGTGGCAAAATATAAAAATGGAAAAATTAGGGGAGATCCTCCTCTTTCATCTGCCGTCACCAGTGTCATCCTAGGACAGTTACAAAAATATTTTACAAAATGCATCCTTTTAAACTTCGAAGTCCTTTTAAAAGGAGACAGGATCACGAAATGAAAAACTGTAAATACAGTTTTACTCTGGTTCATGTCTAATATTGGCTGTCGGACGGTGTTATTATTATTATATAAAATTCACGGTTTATGACTGCACCTCGTAAATGGCAACATAAAACTGATTTTAATTCAAATATTGTATTTTATACAAAAATTTTTATATCACCAAAAGATCCTTGAAATGTTTTTGGAAATCCCCAATCCCTAAATACAATTTTTTATTTTGAAACAGTGACTTTGAATCTCCAAGTCTGGCAGCCGTGAGTACAGGGTAAACACTATATAATATTGACAAACTTAAGGGGGGGGGGGGGGGGCAAGTATTAGATAATTTTATAATCACTTCGTCATTTCATGTGTATCCAATGGAAATTAGAGGTGCGCGCGAAAGTTTGTCACGAATCTAAGACTTTTCTATACAAAAAATGTCTCAAAATCTGAAACTTTCTCTACACGAAAAGTGTCTCGGAATCTGAGAGTCCAAGATTTTTTAATACAAAAAATGTTTTAGAATCTGAGACTTTTCTATACGTAAAATATGTCAGAATCTTAGACATTTTCTATTCGAATAAAATACGAAGCCTCAAAATCTGAGACTTTTTCTATACGAAAAATGTCTCTGGGACTTTCTCTATACGAAAAGTGTCTCGGAATCTAAGATTTTATTCTATACGATAAATGTTTTAGAGTCTGAGACTTTTTCTATACAAAAAATGTCTCAGATTCTTAGACTTATTTTATACGCCAAATGTCTCAGAATCTGAGACATTTTCTATATGAAAAATTCCTCAGAATCTAAGACTTTTCCAATACGAAAAATGTCTCAGAATCTGAGACTTTTTCTATACAAAAAATGTCTCAGAATCTGAGACTTTTTCTCTACAAAAATGTCTTGGAATCTGAGACAGTTTCTATTCGAAAAAGGTAGGAATCTGAGACTTTTTTTATACGATAAATATGTCAGAATCTGAGTCGTTTTCTTTACGAAAAATGTCTTATAATATGAGACTTTTTCTATATATTTAGAATCTGTTTTAATGTTTAAAATCTGACACTTTTTCTTTACGAAAAATGTCTCAGAATCTGAGACTTTTTCTATACGAATTATTTTTTTTTTACTTTGAGCCAACACTCAGGGGATGCCCCCTACTGATGCAATGCATTGTGTTGGTATTGGGAAAATAGGTTATGAGGAGAAGGAAAGAGGGAGTAGTGTTTGTGGACGTTTAATTTGAATTTTTCCAAAGTGTAGCTGGATGGGAAGACGTCTGCGGGGAGTTTATTCCACATACGGCTAGGTTGACCGAGAAACGAATTTTCTCTGTAATGCGTTGTGCGATACATTGGACAGTCGACAACGAACGGATGTGAACTGCTGGAAAGGCGAGTACTACGGGCATGCACCTGAGTCTCAGGTATGAGTTCGCCTATCTCAGCTAAACACTTACCGTGATAATATTGATAGAACAATGATGCACAACCCACATTCCGACGATGCTCCAATGAGTCAATAGAGTTGGATAGTATCCAATGGATACCCTACTGTCATTAATTAGCTTCAACGCACTCCTTTGCACCCGATCCAGAAGCTTCAAGATAGACCTTGAAGCACCTGCCCAGATATGGGAGTTGTATTCCATCTTCGGCCGGATCTAGGCGGTATAAATAGTGAGGAGATCAGACGGAGTGAAGTAATTTTTACACCGTTTCAAGAAACCAAGTTACTTGAATGCTTCTTTCGACACTTGAAAAACATGTTGGTTCCATCGGACATCACATTGAATTTTTATGCCTAGAACATCAAGAGTGTCTGATTCCTCAATAGCTAAACCACCCATGGATACAGATCCATGGGTGGTTTGGAAGTCTGACAAAGAAGGTCGTTAAGAAAAATAAGAAAAAGGGTGGGAGAAAGAACAGAACCTTGCGGTACCCCTGAATTAAGCCCTAACTCGTCTGATGAGAACCCATCGATAACAACACGTATAGTACGGTCTCTGAGAAAGCTCGATATAAATCGAGAGAAATCACTAACGACACCAAACGCAATAAGCTTTGAAACGAGTGCACCGTGCCACACACTATCAAACGCCTTGGAAATATCTAGAGCAACCACCTTGCTTTCACCTAATTGGTGAATAGAACGACTCCAACGTTCCGTAAGACACTCTAACAGGTCTCCCGTAGAACGATTGGGCGGTAATTCTCTGGGTTCGTAGCCTCACCCTTTTTGGGGATTGGCTGGACGTTGGCCACCTTCCAACATGAATAGCAAAATAGGTTTGCCAAAGGACGAGAAAGCGACGCAGCACAGCACCTTAGCACCATTGCTGTAATACCATCCGGCCCCGGCGACTTATTTATGTTAAGATCTTTAAGATCCATTTTAACTGCACGTGCTCGAAAAAATACCTTGGACATAGTAAAGGGTACCCTTTCAAGTTCGGGCAGTGGTTGATTGCTTTCCGGTAAGTATGTATAAGTATGTATAAGGGTTGGAATGGATGAACTAGTATTATTCTTTACCCTTTTAACGAATGACCAAAAGGTCTTACTACCCCTTGGAGCAGCAAGGACTTTAGCTCGCAGACGTTGTGCGTAAAGAAGTTTTTCACGTCTGAGTACTCTGGCACATTCGTTCCTCGCATGTTTACGTAACGCGTCAGTAACTGGGTTTTTGTCGTTACGCCAATTAATGAACGTATCCTCCCTGGATCTGACTGTATTCTTGCACGTCTGATTAAACCAGCACTTATGTTTTGCTTTAGTCGAAACCTGCTTGGATGGAATAAATAATTTCATTCCCAGCATTATTACATTTACCATCATTTATGCTGCAGCGTTAACATCGTTATCAAGAAAACAGAGTTTCCAGTTGAAAAGCTGAAAGTAATCGTTGAGTTCGGCCCAACGAGCCTTTTCGTAGACAAAAATAGAGCGCTTCGTCGCTGGTTGTGAAGCACTTTGAAGATCAGAAAATGAATGAAAATAGGAAAATTTTCTATGAAATTGAGACTTCTGCAACAGGTCAAATTTTTCCTATATAAAAAGTCTCAGGTGTATACAAAAAATTTGTAAGATTGTGAGAATTTTTCTGTAAGAAAATTGTGAAATATTCTTAAAAAACAAATTAAAAAAATGATAACCACGGTAAACGGTATGCCATTGCTATTTTAAAGCGCTTTAAAAACAAAAAATATGGTACTCTTATAGCACTTTTAGAACAAAAAATGGGACGTATCTAAATTGTATACATAAGTCCATAAGACACAACTTTTTTGGTGTTTATTTGAATAAAGAAATTTATTGAATTAGGATAAAAAATTTATTGACTCATTTATTAGGATAAAAAAATTTTGAACAAACTTTGAACAATTTTCTAAGTCCCGGAAAAAATTTGTTTGCAGTTTTCTTTGAGTTTTGGAATAAAAAATTTATTAAAAATACTTTTAGGAAAAAAATTGGAAGTCTCGAAAAAAGTGGTGTACTGAAGCGAAACGGGTATGTATCCGGAGTTTAAGGGTGATGTATCCGGAGTTTAAGAATCTTCCTCACTAAAGAAACAGGTGTTTTTACATAAAAGTTGTCAAGTTGCATATCATGAGAACTACACATAAAGAAAAATCTTCATTAATATAATGAAACTCATCATAAATGTTCGTCCAATGAAACCGTTTCATTATATTTATGAAATGTTTCATAAATATTCATTATATTTATGAAAATATTCATAATATTTATGAAAACTTCATTAAAATGTTTCATTGGACGAACTTTTATGACAAATTGTTTTACAGTTCTTTGAGTGTATCAAGGACCGGCCACTTATCCTGCAGGGAAATAAAAAAAAATCCAATTGTTATGAAAATTAATAAATTTTAATAATAAATGTATACTTTGAACAGATTTAAATAGAAAAACATTGGCAAAGCGCTTGGAAAGCACTTTTTCGAATTCATACTACCTTCTACACAAAAAATAAAGTGCTTTGCCGAGACTTTTTCTTTGGAACGGTTGGCAGTTTCTGCCTGGGCAGTAGCAAACGCCGAGTTTTAAGTTTGTACTACTAAAGAATTAAATTCTTGTTGCACTGTGTAGCACACAGTTACACTTTTAGTCAATGGTTGTGAAGAAAAATTGACAAACAAATATCGCAACAGTGCATACAAATGCTATTGCGTATAATTACAATTCGGCTGTATTTATGGTGTTTTCTTTTCTGAAAAAAATGTTTGCCTTTTTAGTGCATACATTTTTAAAATGTTTAACTCACACCTTCAAAAATTTGCATTTTATTTGACTGGAATAGAACACAACATACAGCATTACTCTGCCCTGTATTTTTTAACAGCTGTTTTGAGAAAACAACACAGAAAAAGTCAGCTGTTGTATAAGGCAATTTCAACCCCGTGATTTTTTACGGGGTAAAAAGTGCAACTTTTTTGCACTTTATAGGGCAGACATTTTTAGAAAAGAACACGATATTCTTTATAATGGTTGACATTTTTTAGAAAAGAACACAAAAACATAAATTTGGGGGCGAAATGCAAAAAAAAGGCACATTTTTTGTC
The DNA here is from genome assembly GCA_963921195.1 of Pegoplata infirma. Lineage (NCBI taxonomy): Eukaryota > Metazoa > Arthropoda > Insecta > Diptera > Anthomyiidae > Pegoplata > Pegoplata infirma. The sequence goes on along the minus strand of OY992539.1, from coordinate 48,417,308 downwards.
AGAAAAGAAAACGCCATTAGTTGTGTTCGCCCTTTTAGAATCCTGTTAAAACTTAATGGTATCGTATTTAATTTTCTTTATATTTCATCGCTAATAATAACAAGGAATATATGCTCTGTGTATCTAATTTTCATGAAATTTTTAATGTCTGTTTTTTTTTATTTTTTTTTTTTATACTTTATAAAAATCTCAGTGAACCCCAGAGTGGTCCGTCCTTGTTCCTGCAGTAGATTGATGAGTAGCATGACTTTGTTTTATATTTATGTTTATATTTTTTTTTTTTTTTTTATTAACTGTTTTATCTTCTTATATTTTTAATGATAAGTTCAAGTGTTTTTGAATTTTTCCTTTACGATACTTGAAAATTCGTTAAATTTTTTTTTTTTAGATTTTGACCATTGCCATTCATTCACTTTGTTTCACATGACATTATCCTTCATCGTCTATTTATTTATCTGGCTGTCTGTATGTCTGTCTGAGTTTTTCTCCGGTTGTTTGGTTTTTGCAGATGGATTATTTTGATTATTTCTTCTTAATGTACAATATTTTTGTTCTTTTATTTTTTGGTAGTCGTCGTTGTCATGTTTATGGTTTTAATGTATGAGTTCATCCATTAAAAATAACTTTCAAAGATTAATGATGTAATGAAATGAAGCATAAATGATATTACACTTAATCCATAATTGACTGGGTATATTAATTTGTTTGAATTCAATAACCTATCAATTACACACAAAAAAAAAATCCAATGAACGACTTTCATAGTATTTATAAACAAATTCATACAATTTATACTTATAAACTTTTTCATAGTATTTATGAAAAATTTTAAATAGTTCTTAAATTTCACATGTTGTGACTTATTCATAAATACTATGAAAAAGTTTATAAGTATTATGAAAAAGTTAATAGATTGTATGAATTTTTTTATAAATACTATGAAAATCGTTCATTGGAATTTTTTTTTGTGTGTTTCAAAGACATTTGTAAGCCACAAAAATAACTTACAAAGAATTTTTGCCGCTCAGAAAAAAGTTTTTGACTACACACAAAAAAAACCTTGGCAAATTACTAGAAAAAGTCTCGTAATCCCATTTTACAAATATTTGACAGTTTTTCTTGTTTTTTAACAAAAAAATTTCTATCAAAATTTAAATTTTTTTTGTAATTTTACAACTTTTTTTGTAATTTTACAAACTTCCAAGATTTTTAAAAAAAAATCTAATAAGTTCACTAGAATCCCTTGTAAGTTTTATTGTGCCAAAAAAGTTGTAAATTTTATTGGTAAATAGCTTGTAAATTTACAAAAAAGCCGATCCGATAATTTTGTGTAGGGTGTTCATGGATTTGGCCAAGTCAAATTTAAATTTTCTGCTCGGAAAAACTACCAGCAAAACGAGGTATAGTTGTAATTTCAAAATTCTCATATTGATGATATGCGATGGCATCACATGATAGAATTTTCATTACTCCTCTGCATACATTTGATGATTTTCTGCATTAATATATTTTGTTTTTCAAGTTGGACATAATTAATTGGAGTCATGTGTAACTGTTATAAATATTCTTTCTATAAATTGTAATGGACCATAATAATTTGCAGTTCATTATTAAACTTTAAAAGTTTAATTTTCTTTTGATCTATTATTTTTTTTCATTCACTTAATCAAATATTTATATAACACAATCTTAATTTTTCTCAAATAGTGGTCATACACTCAAAAAAATATAACGGTCGGATACGTTACGGGACATATTCCCACTACAGATAAAAGTTTCCTAAATATAACTTAGGTTTTTTAAGTTATTTACTACAATTTTATTATTACTTAATTTAAATTCTATTTTAATTTTTAAATTAATAAAAATTATTTATTATTCGACCTATAAATTCTATTGAGAAGGATAAATTTATCTCGAGGTTACGTTTCTTTAATAATAATTACGATGGCATTGCTTTGCCACTAACTATTGTCAATTTGCTATATACTCTTGAGAATGAAACTTGACAAATTCCAAAACACGTGTCAAGTAAGTCTTGCAAAATTGCCATACCAATCAATTTAAAACAAACCAACTTTATAAATAATATCTTGAAAATTGTTATTTTGACAATATCATCGTAATAATTAGTAAATAAAAGTGACCTCGAGCTGGAGTTATCTTTCTCAATAGAATTTATAAGTCGAATAATAAATAAATTTGATTAATTTCCTTTTCTTTTCTTTCCTTTTCTTTTCTTTCCTTTTTCTTTATTTTTCTCTCGAGTTCGGTTTTGGAAGGAATTTCCTTTTCCCACGTGAATCCGTGGGAATGGATTCACGACTTTTCAAACCAATGTGGATAAAAAATAATTTTTATGGTTAAAAATCAGCATATGAACCAAAATCAAATTTTCTTTTCTGGCAAAAAAAATGCGCCTTTTTTTGCATTTCGTCCCAAAAATTATGTTTTTGTGTTCTTTTCTAAAAACTGTCAACCCTAATAAAGAATAACGTGTTCTTTTCTAAAAATGTCTGCCCTATAAAGTGCAAAAAAGTTACACTTTTTACCCCGTAAAAAATCACGGGGTTGAACTTGCCTTATACAACAGCTGACTTTTTCTGTGTTGTTTTCTGAAAACAGCTGTTAAAAAATACAGGGCAGAGTATTTCTGGATGTTGTGTTCTATTCCAGTCAAATAAAATGCAAATTTTTGAAGGTGTGAGTTAAACATTTTAAAAATGTATACCCTAAAAAGGCAAATATTTTTTTTTTAGAAAAGAAATCACCATTAGATTTTGGAGCCCACCTCAGTTTGACTATATACGCTAACAATTAACAAAAAAGAAAACAAGAATTACTATTTTAATTTTCTTAAAACCTAAAATTTAAATAACTTGGGTTTGTAACTTGGATAATAATTCACCTCGTGGTGAATAAACCCGTTTTTCACCAGCTGGTGAATAAAAAGTAACATAATTATTTTTCAACAGAAAATTTTTTTGTTTCAATTTTATTTTTTTTTTTTCATATTTTTTTTTTTTTTCATAAAATTTTTTTTTCATCTAACTTTTTTTTCATAATTTTTTTTTATCAATTTTTTTGTAAAATTTTTTTTTCATCAATTTTTTTTTTCATCAAATTTTTTTTTCATCAAATATTTTTTTCATAAATTTTTTTTTTCATTAATTTTTTTTTCCTCAATTTTTTTTTTCATCAATTTTTTTTTTCATCAAATTTTTTGTTTTTTCATCATTTTTTTTTTTATCAATTTTTTTCATTTTTTTTTTTTTTTCTTTTCCATCAAATTTTTTTTTCACCAAAAATTTTTTTCATCAATTTTTTTACATCAAAAAATTTTTCTTTTTATCAAAAACTTTTTTTAATCAACATTTTTTTTCACCAAAAATTTTGGGTTCATTAAATTTTTTTTAACATAATTTTGTTTTTCGTGAATAAAAATAATTTTTTTTACCAAAACTACTTTTTCACCAAGTCTAAGCTTTTCGCATAAAAATTTTCCATTTGTTTATCAAATGTACATAAAACAAGTGAGAGTGTTATATTCTTTGGATCCGAATCTTTTATACTCTCCAAAATGTAAAAACACTTTTTTGCACTTAATTTTGCACTCACTTACGAAATGTACAGCTCTTTTGGTTTTTTAATGGGGTCCTCGACTGATATTTCAATTCGTTTTGCATGGAATAGCAAAGTAATATAACATTATTTTTTCTAAAAAAAACTTTGCTTTGGCAAGTACACGCAAATCTTCCGCTAAACATTATCATGATTTAATGTTTTGGGCAAGAGTACAAAATTCGCAGGCATATTTTTTCAACATTTTTCGTATAAAGTACAGTACGCGAAAATTCCTAATTTTTGAGCCGGATTTGGTCAAAAAATTCGGACACGAATTTTGGTCGAAAAACTTAATTTTTTTAAAAACTTTAATCGCTGGTTTCCTACTAAAGATGTGCTTGCAAAATTTTTTGATAAATTTTCCCACTATCAGCTACTTACTCCGTGGCCATCGTTCGGCAGGTATTACGAAACAAAATTCGAGAGTTAAGGTTTGATGGGCCACCCTAATAATCTGTTTCAGAATATGATAGCTTCTGAAACCCACTGTTTGGAACGAAAAATTTTGCTGGCCCCCACTAAATTATAATTTCTTTAGAAACACTTTGAAAAAGTTATTTTCATGTAAAAAATTTCACAACTTTGACAAATTAGTTGTTATAAAGAAATTTGAAACTTAAAAATTAGTTTAATGTTTCCTTAGCACAATTACCCGATTTACATAAATATCAGAATACAAACATTAGTCGATATAATACTCAACCAATGCATTATTCATAAATAATATTTTACTTTTTATTATAAATTCATTCTTTAACTTAATATTTATTCCATTTGCTTTTAAAGGTGAACGCTTGGATTCAAATTTAACGCCAATTTTGGAGAAGAATGTAATTAAGCATAAAGGTGGCTACTTTATCAAAAGCGGAGATCAAATGATTGAATATAATAGCAATTTTCGTTTATATATAACAACATGTCTGAGGAATCCTCATTATCCACCTGAAATTATGGTTATGGTAAGTACATACAAAGATTAGGGGTGTAACCAAAAATATAAAAAAAAAAATAAATATGTGGATAATTTTATTCTAAACAAATAAACGGTTTTCTAATGTCATTTGAGGAATAAAATTTCCCGAGTAAAAATGTTTAGATATATTTTTATATATAACATCTGATTCAAGATTTGAAAGATCAGAATTGATCCGAGTTAGATCAGTACTTATCCGAGATTTGAAAGATCAGTACTGATCCGAAATATGGATCGCTAAGATTAGATCAGTTTTAATCGGACGGATACTATTTCATCCGAAAAATGGGTTTATATAATTAGATAAACCCATTTTCCGGATCATATTGTATCCGCCTGATTAAAACTGATCTAATCTTAACGATCCATTTTTCGAATCAGCACTGATCCTTCACATTTTTACTTGGGTTGTTTGTAGCGATTGGAATTTTTAACATAATCTGGAACTGAGTTAGTTATTAACAGGGTTGCGATTTGCATGCACTAAAAAATCGAAAATATGTGCTAAAAAGTCAAAATATGCACTTAAAATATCAAAAATATGCACTAAAAACATAAAACATGTGCAACCAAATTTTTTTGTTTTTAAACGAAAAAATTGGTAAAAACAAAAAAAAAATATGCGTATTACAAAGCTGATAATGCAAAAAAAATAATTTAAAAAATAATCAACCAATTATCTTTCCGAATCATAAAATTTGCGTTAAAATGGCATCGATTTGTTTTTGATATTATGGAGAAAATTGCATATTTTAGTGTCAAATCCATATTGTGTGCATATTAAATACATATTTTTGTATAAATGTTATATAATTGGAGTCTGTTTTTGCCTCCCTACAACTGGTTAAAATTTGTAATCGTAGTGTATTTTGTCAAAAAAAAATATATATTTTTTGTTTTGGCCGCAATTGGTGTCAAATTTCGCGGAATATTTAATACATTAAGAGAAAAAGTTTTTGGCAAGATTGAACTTAAAATTTTTATATTGTCACGTATGTTACACAAGCAAGTTCAAAAGGGTACATTTAATCGTCCATGTTCTTTTAGTACCATTTTAAGTACCAAATATTCAACACCTGGTGAAGAAAACGTAGCATAATTATTTTTCATAATTATATTTTGTGAGGATGTTTATTCTGGCTCGAGGTCATTATTTTCTTTACTAATTAAAACCATGATATTCTCATAGCATAATTTTCAAGAAAATTATTTTTTGTTTTAAATTTATTTATGTTGGTCATTTTTGCAAGACTTAATCGACACGTGTTTCGGAATTTGTCAAGATTCCATTGTCAAGATTATTTAGCAAAAATAGAAACGATATACTACAAAGTAGCAAACGAGTCTAATGACAAATCGTTTGTGCACAAACTAAAACATTAATACATATTCGACTCTATCCACAATGTGAATTAGAAAGACGAAGAAATTGTACTATGTTAGTAAGTAACGATTGTCAATAACCAACAAAAATATTTAAAACATTTTACATACGATAGTCCATTGGACTACAACAATATGTTTTTTGTTGTTGTGAATGAAATTATACCATTATTAGGGCTATTCAATCTTCGTTCAACTGTTGACAAGTGTGGACGTGTTTTAATTTATCTCCGTGCTATTAATTGAATTTTTGAAATTGTTCGTAATAGGTATTTTTGTAATATTTTCATGACCACATCCAGGAAAATGAAAATATGGACACAAATGATACCGATTTAATTCGAGGCTCTGCCTCACCGACTGGTGCTGGTCCTAGCACTGGTCTTAGGGTTGCGACCTTGAAGTCCGACCTTGATTCTGGTAGGGGTGCTCAGCCTAATATTGGTGGTAAAAAGAAAAAGAAACTTAAACCATCAAAGGTCAGGCACAACCAGAGACGGCTTTGTTTGAAAATAATTAACAGACTAAGCCAACTTGATGGAACGAAGCTCTCCGAACGTGAGAGGGCGTCGCTATCATGGGCGAAAGGAGTCATTGAAGAACAGGACAAACTTTCGGCAATGCGCGCATCTGCCAAACAGAGCGCTGTTTCGGCCTCGTCATCGAAGTCTGGTAAAAGGTTGCGCTCGCCCGACGAGAAACCTTTACCTAAGAGATCTAAGGTGACCGGCAACGTCTGGACTCAGTCTTTTAGTGAAGTGGTTAAAGGTAACTTCGTTAGGGCTGTGATAAACAGGCAAAATGGGGATTGTAGTATTCCAAGGGACAAGTGGAGTTTAGTTGAAACTAAACTAAATGAAATCTACTATAGGCTCCTTGAGAGTATGCCTGATTTTCTACCTACTACTGTCAACGCAGGTTGGTATCAGGGGCGAGTAAAACTCGTTGCTTTTGGGAACGAAAGATCCGCAGCCGTGTTTAAGGTTGCCATTAGCCAAGTGGGAGAGTTATGGCCTGGAGCCAGACTGGACGTTGTGGAAAAACATGATATCCCCTCGCAACCCAGAGCTCATGCATGGATCCCAATGGCTACAAATGACACTGCGGTGATTCTTAAGATGATAAAAGTCTGCAATCCTGACCTTCCAACTCAGAATTGGCAAATTGCCAGATTGGGTGAGATGGAGGGCGCTCGTCGTCAAGCAGTGGTCTTGGTTAATGAGGAATCGCTTCCGCTTTTAGCCAGGACTGACGGCATTATTAGATTTGGATTTTTTCATATAAGAGTCAATGTCTACAAGGGCGACCAGAAGACTATTTTGGACGCAGACAAGCCAGTGGCAGAGTCGGCTGGGGAGGAGAATCTGGAAAAGGTTGATATTCAGCTGGCCGATTCTAGGCTGATGGGAGATGCATCTGGCATTTTTGAAACCAAATCTGGTAACGAATGCGACCTCTGTGATGGCATGGAGGATAAAGCCGATGCCACGATGGGTGACATTCAGGACGAGGCCCATGCAGTGAGGAATTCGGAGAGTTCTGTTGCCTCCGATTCAGAACAGATGGGATATATATCTGGCTTATTCGAAACCGAATCTGGGGACGAATGCGACCTCTATGATAACACGGAGGATGAAGCCAATAACACGGTGGTGGAAAGGATGGTGGAAAAAAAGCAAGATGTTGCGGTTCCTACAAATAAACCTCCATCACTGTAAGGCAGCCTCAGCTGCACTCTTGCTGCGCCTGACGACAGGAGCAGTTGACTTGGTTTTTATCCAAGAGCCCTGGGTGTGGGGTGGCAGGGTTTGCGGATTGAAGACCCCTGGGTTTAAGTTGGTGGTTGCCAAAGGTGAGGGCTCACCAAGAGCCTGCATCTTGGCAAAAAATGGCTTAAATATATTCTTTTTATCAACTTTTAGTGATATGGATGTAACAGCGGCTAGCTTAGAGCTTCATGGGAAGTCTATTTGGCTCGCCTCTGCTTATTTTCCTAATCCGGGGTCAATACCCCCGGAGAAGGTTGTCGGTCTAATTCGGGAGTCTGAATCTAGGGGACACCAGTTAGTAGTGTGTTGTGATGCTAATGCACATCATTCGATATGGGGAAGTACAGACACAAATGATAGAGGCGAATCACTTTTGGAGTTTTTGTTAAGCACTAACCTCTATATTTGTAACAAGGGTGGTGAACCAACTTTCGTTACAAGTACGCGGCAAGAGGTTCTTGACGTAACACTTGTATCAGATACATTGTCTGATAGAATTGATGACTGGAGAGTTTTGGAAGAGCATTCTTTCTCAGATCATCGCTACATTGAGTTTTTACTCAGGGAGCGTGCCCCGGTTGAGACAGTCTCTAGAAATCTGAGGAGAACAAACTGGGTGAAATACAGGGAGACTTTTTCTTTGCTTTTGGATAAAGTACCCTTATCTAAACCACATAGTTTGGCGCAAATTGACTGTCTGGTTGACCATATAACAAATGTTTGTAATAGGTGCCTGGAAGCGTCTTGCCCTTCTGCAAAGCCTAGAGGGGAAAAAAAAGCCACCTTGGTGGTCAAATGAGTTGCAGACGAGCAGAGATTCCTGCAGAAAGCTCTTTAATAAGGCTAAATTTTCAAGAGCGGACGAGGACTGGTCTGCATACAGGCTGCAACTTAAGAGTTATAAAAAGATGATCAGAAATGCAAAATGTGATTCTTGGAAAAACTTCTGTGGAAACATAGAAGACGTTTCTGAGGCATCCAGGCTGCGCAAGGTTCTGGCTTCTTCTCCTTGCACCCTGGGATACCTGAAAGATCCTAATGGGGTGTGGTCTTCCTCCAGTGGAGAGTCGCTGGATCTCCTTTTAAACACGCATTTTCCGGGCAATTCCATCACGCCGTTTCAAGCTTTGGAACGTTCTGACGCCCAAGCATCTGAAATTGCTTCGGAAATAATAAATATGCCAACATTAATCTGGGCGATAAAAAGCTTCAGGCCCTATAAATCCCCGGGACCTGATGGTATAATCCCGGCTGAGTTGCAGCAAGTGTCGGACTATATAGCCCCGTTGCTGTATAATCTATACACAGCATGCATCAACTGGTCGTACATTTCTTTAAAATGGAGGGATACCAGAGTCGTATTTATCCCGAAGGCTGGGAAAAGTTCCCACACAGCTCCGAAGGATTTCAGACCAATTAGTCTGTCTTCTTTTTTGTTGAAAACAATGGAACGAATGATAGACTCGTATTTGCGTAGAGTGATTGACCCGAGGTTGCTTTCGACAAAGCAACATGCATACAGCAAGGGACGATCAACGGAAACAGCTCTTCATGAGCTCGTTGGTACCATCGAGAGATCGCTTTCGGTAAAGGAGTACACTATGGTGGCCTTTCTTGATATTGAGGGGGCTTTTAATAATGTCATCCCAGAATCGATAATATTGGCATTGTCTGGTCTGGGAGTAAAGCGCGAAATCGTTTTAATGGTGGAAAGCCTACTTGCCAGTAGAGTATAACGTCTGAATTGGGAGCGTCCGTCATATCTCGATTTGTCAATAGGGGCACACCACAAGGAGGTGTTCTTTCGCCGCTTCTTTGGAACCTGGCACTGAATTCAATGCTACTATCTCTAGAAGCACGTGGTTGTCATGTTGTCGCATATGCTGACGATGTCGCGATAGCGGTAAAGGGGAAGCATCTGCCAACATTGCGGGACATTCTTCAGGGTTCTCTGAAAGATCTGTCTAAATGGGCAAGAGACTGTGGTCTAGGAGTTAATCCTAGTAAAACAGAGCTTGTTTTATTTACAAGGAAAAATAAGATTCCTGCTTTTGATCCTATTTCTCTGTACGGTACTGAAATCACCTTCTCAGATGGAGCCAAGTATCTTGGAGTATTTCTAGATAGGAAGCTGAATTTCAGGCGTAATATTGAGGAACGGGTGAGAAAAGCAACGATTGCTTTGTATTCCTGTAAAAGGGCCATTGGAAAACGATGGGGTTTTAGCCCTCAAGTCGTTCATTGGATCTATACAGCAGTAGTGCGTCCAATTTTGCTGTATGGAATCATTGTCTGGTGGCCTGCTTTAGAAACAAAATCGAACTGTGTCTTTATCACGAAGGTACAGAGAATGGCGTCAATGTGCATCACTGGTGCTCTTCGTACTACACCTACGGCTGCATTAGAAATCCTCCTTCACCTGATACCCTTGGACATATTGGGTAGGCAGTATGCAGCTGCGTCGGCAATTCGACTTAATAGCACGCTGCAATGGAGGAGCAGCGATTGTGGCCATAGCGCGATCTTGAAAAAGATAACAATACCACAAAATGTGGATTGTGCTCCCTCTTTGAGCCTCTTTGAGCGCCACTTTACCACTATGATACCATCCAGGGAGTCTTGAATGGGGGATACTCCGGGAAGTGGAGCTACCATAAATTTTTACACAAATGGATCGAGGCTGCACGAACAAGTGGGCTTTGGGGTCTATTCGGAAGAGCTTGGATTGAGCCTAGCTCGTAGATTGCCAGATCATTGCAGTGTCTACCAGGCAGAGATGCTGGCAATAAAGGAAGTGGCTGACTGGTTGAGCTGCAATGTCTTGTCTACAACCGCAGTCAACATCTATACTGACAGTCAAGCCGCGGTCAAGTCCCTGGATTCAATGTTTCTGAAAACAAGATCTGCCCTTAACTGCCGCACGTCTTTAAATGAGATGGCCAAGCAGTTTAACATACGACTCATATGGGTCCCAGGGCACAGAGACATTCCAGGGAATTGCAAAGCCGATGAGCTTGCAAGACTAGGAACTACCTTACAGGTTCCAACAGAATTGGAATGTGTTGGTATGCCTCTAGAAACTTGCAAGCAAAACCTACGGCTTTGTTCTGCGACGGAGACTAATCAAAGATGGGCAAATGGATGGACGTGTGAGACAACACGACTGATTTGGCCTTCTCTTAATCAGGGGCGCACAAGTGAGCTGATATCGCTTCCAAGAGGAGAGATTTCGACGGTGGTTTCTATAATTACCGGACACTGTCTTATAGGGAAGCACGCAGAGCGGTTAAATGTGCCGTCGAATGACTTTTGCCGAAGTTGCATGGATGAAGAGGAATTGGAAACTATCGAACACTTTATTTGCCATTGCCCGGCACTTTGTGGTCAGCGACTTGCTTCACTGGGATCTAGGGAGCTGTACGATCTTTCTGATTTGTCGGATGTCAAAATTCAACATCTAAGGAGTTTCATAAGAAGCTCAAACTGGTTTAACGACAGGGACTAGTAGGGAAACCTATTACGATCCCGTGGTATCACAATGGACCTCAGAGTCTACGTGTGTTGACGTAAAACGTCAGCAGCCACTTACAACCTAACCTAACCTAACCTAACCTAACCTAGGGCTATTCATCACTATGGCGTGCCAACCATTATGTTCAAATTCTGATTAATTTTTATTAATAAATAAAAATTGTTTTATTATACAATTTCTTCGTCTTTCTAATTCACATTGTGGATAGAGTCGAATATGTATTAATGTTTTAGTTTGTGCACAAACGATTTGTCATTAGACTCGTTTGCTACTTTGTAGTATATCGTTTCTATTTTTGCTAAATAATCTTGACAATGGAATCTTGACAAATTCCGAAACACGTGTCGAATAAGTCTTGCAAAAATGACCAACATAAATAAATTTAAAACAAAAAATAATTTTCTTGAAAATTATGCTATGAGAATATCATGGTTTTAATTAGTAAAGAAAATAATGACCTCGAGCCAGAATAAACATCCTCACAAAATATAATATTTTAAAGGTCGAATAAAACAATTTTTATTTATTAATAAAAATTAATCAGAATTTTTCATAATTTTTTTTTTTGTTTCATCAATATTTTTTTTTTAATCAAAATTTTTTTTAATAAACATTTTTTTCATTAATATTTTTTGCGTCAATATTTTTTCATCAATATTTTATTTTCATCAATTTTTTTATCAAAATTGTTTTTTTGTGATCAATTTTGTTTTTCCATTAATATTTTTTTTCTCATCAATACTTTTTTTTAATCAATAATTTTTCATCAATATTTTTTTTATCAATATTTTTTTCATCAATATTTTTTTTTCATCAATATTTTTTTTTCATCAATATTTCTTTTCATCAATATTTTTTACATAAATTTTTTTTTCATCAATATTTTTGTTCATGAATATTGTTATTTTCATCAATATTTTTTTTTTCAATCAATATATTTTTTTTTCAACAATATTTTTTTTTTTTCATCAATATTTTTTTTTCATCAACATTTTTTTTTTCATCAACATTGTTATTTTCATCAATATATTGTTTTTTATCAATATTTTTTTAATGAACATTTTTTTTTCATCAATTTTTTTTTCATCAAAAATTTTTTTTTCATCTATATTTTTATTTTCATCAATATTTTTTTTTCATCAATATTTATACCGATAACCACTCTGTTGTAAGCTTATAATGACTTTGTGCTGATGTTTGTAACTACTCGAAATATTGGTGTTAGACCTACTTTCAACTATACCGATCGACTCAGAATAACTTTTTAAGTCATTCTAGCGATGTCGGTCCGTCCGCCTGTCCGTCCTTCCATCTAACTACAGTTCGCAATTATCAATCGATTTGGCTAAAACTTGAAACTCAAGCTTTGTTTGGCATAAGGATGAAGCCTATTGTAATTGGAAAGAATCGGTCCATGTTTAGACCTAGCTTATTTTGTGCCAAAATAAGGTCCGCTTTATATATGGTTTGAATTGAGAAAGGTGTGAAAGAAAAATTTATTTTTCTAAAAATTTTTAAGACATCCTGGTTCGTTTCTTACTAGTTTCATATAATCCAGTTATTATAATCATCAGAAAAACTTTTAATGTCAAATTTATTCAGTTGATAGTCAATTATATTCTATATGAGAAAATTATTAACAGATCGCAGCCGCCTTGAATTGAACCCATGATCTGTAATATTTTTGCTATTTGCTTTATTTTGGCACAAATGACTCTAAAAACCGTATTATAATAGATATCTTTTCGAAATTTTGCAGGTATACGTTTTTTGTACTCAATAATCACCATTTTAACGGAATCAGAGCAGTTCTTCTTGTAGCCCCCATAGAAACCACCTTCCCGATATTCACACAAATCTCTAAAATTTCATGAAAAATGAAAATATATAATTAAAATTTTGTTTGTGTGCGTTTAACGCATACTTTAACAACCTAACCAAATCTTATTATAATCAGATTAGATTTGGACTTAGGCCCTATATGAAAATTTCTCCCGATATTCGGTTAAAGCGGTTTATTGGATACAAAAAGAATCTTATTTCACTTAAAATTGGTTTGTGAGTGTGCACAGAAAAAAATAAAAAAAAAATTTTAGTAAATTTTTAATACTATTGAGTAAAAAATTACTCAGTTTTCCACCAGTAAACGATTTAATAGTAAAAAATATAATAATTTGATCCAATGATCAGTTTTTATTTATTTTTCCATTTTTTTTTATTTACAACTCATTTTAAATAATTTTAACCTAACCGAGAACTGGTAACAATGACCGTCGTCTCGTTGTAGCGAAATCAACCAAGGGTTTTGGTGGGAATCGAACCCACGACCCCCTGTTTCATAGGCTAGCACGCTACCAACTAGCCTACAGGGGCCCCTTCGATTTAATAGTATTGAGTAAACTTTTAATAAAAAATTATTAAATGCTTAATAAAAAATTTGAGTAAATTATTAATTAACACAATTAAATCTTTACTTAAAATTTTTTAATATTTTTAAGTAACTTTTTAATTGTGTCAAGTAAAAATTTACTCAAAATGTAACAAATTATTTTTTTAAAAAGTTTAAAAAGTTTCTAATTTTTTTTTCCAAAAAAATTGCTTTTACAAACTTTACCAAATATACTTATGTCTTCAAGACAAAGTAAAATTTTATAAAGATGATTTCAAACTTTCATATACATATACAAAAAACAATAAACTAAATGAGAATTCAAAACACCAAGAGAAAAAAAAAATAAATAAAAAAAAAATATTAAATTTGTATTAAAAAATTTTATTTTCAATTTTTGAGTAAATTTTTAATTGCGTCAATTAAAAAATTACTCAAATTTTTTTTAAAAAATTAAACAAGTGATTACTCAAATTTGTTTCCTCCATATTTTTTTCTGTGTGGTCTACACTTATTAAAGATTTGACAAAAGATAGATCCAATCGGTCCATGTTTGAACTTGGTTTCCCATTTTCCGGTAAGCATTGATGTAGAGTATTATATGGTCGGTCTTGACTGACTTTAATTTATTACTTGTTTTTATTTTTTCATTAATATTTTTTTTCATCAATATTTTTTTCATCAATATTTTTTTTTCATCAGCATTTTTTTATAATTTTTTTTTTGTCAACATTTTTTTCATATTTTTTTTATTTCATCAATAATCTTTATTTTATTATAAAAAATTTAACAGAAACCTTTTTTATTGACAAACACAGACAAACAGATAGATGGATATCACTGTGTTAGAAACCTTTACGAATCAATAATATATAAACATAATGGGGTCCTCCACAGATATTTCAATGTATTTTGCATGGTATGACAAATAAATATGGCGTTATTTTTTCTACAAACATTTTGCTTTGGAAAGAACACCTATTGATTTGACAAAACATTATCATGATCCATTGGTTTGGGCAAGAGTACAAACTTCGCAGACATTTTGTGGTTTTGCAACAAAAATTTAAAAAGTGGATAAAATTTCGTCAAGCAAATATGTTTCCCCTAATGTACTTCGCATTCCTCAAATTTTGACACCAATTGCAGCAAAAATAGAAAATATTTTTTTTTTGACGAAATACTCTACCATTGCGAGCTTTAACCGGTTGTAGGGAGGAAGAGACGGATTCCAATTTTTATGCAAAAATTTGTGCCAAAATTTGCATTTAAAAGTTTGAAATATGCACTTAATACTTAAATATGCAAAAATATCGTTTTCGTTAAAATATGCAAACCAAATTGATGCCATTTTAACGCAAATGTAATGATTCGGAAAAATAATTGGACGATATCTTTTTTAGACTACACCGCTCAACAAATTGAAGGTTTTTGACTCCGGTTCGAAGTTTGATACAACATTTTTAAAGATTTTGACTCGCTGATTCCAAATCCGTGCTCCAAATTTTTCCATCACGTCTAGAATTTTAATTATTCGCGGTTTAAAATGCGAAAAAACGCGATTTTAGCGTTTTTTTTTTGTGAAAGCCAGCCACTGGGTGGAATAAAAATCTGGTATAAAGCGTTAGAGTAGAATTGAACTATGATCTTAAATATATGATCAAAAAAATTTGAAGTTGTTGCACTATTATTGGCCAAACATGTATTTAAAAAAAAACACTGTGTAAAAAATTAGAAAAAGCACCATTTTTAAAGGGCTCTAAAACAAAAACCAAATGATCAATATTTACTCTGATGAGCTCAAAATTTAGGCAAAAGTTCATTATTTCTTATAGACTTTTAAACCCATTAAAGATATCTTTCGGTTTGTACGAAAAATAACACAGAAAACTTAAATTTGTAAAATATTTATTTTTTTAGTTTTTCTTTGAAAAATATCAAAAAAAAAAACTAAGGTATCTCCTTATCTTTTTTGCAAGAATGATAATTTTAACAGAGTCATTTTAAAACGCAATTGTAACCCAACCAAACGCAATAATTATAAAAAAATTGTTTTCTATGTTGGAGACCAAAGACAAATTATACTTTTGCGCTTTATATCGGATTTGTATTCCACTCAATGGCTGCTGTGCAGGCTTTCAAATACTGCAAAAATCATAATTTTTCGCATTTTTCGGTGCTATCGACAAAAACATATTTTTTGTTTGGAAATCTCCGCCACAGATATTAAAGTTTTTTCAAACAAAAAATTTTTTTGAGACAAACAAATACAAAAAAAATCTTAAATGGTTATATCCCTAATATGTAAATAATAATATCACCAGAAATGCCACCACCACCATTACATTACCTCCACCAACAATAATACCACAACGACATCTAACTATGTCTACTAACAAAGGAATAACAAAGACCACGAAGATGATGATGATGATGACGAAGAAGATGATGGTACTACCAATGAGAAGAATGTAACCGACAAATAAATTTCAAATGAAATGATATCAATTCAATGATTGTAATGAAACGTAAAAAACAGTTTGCGCGCTTTAACCAAATGAAAAATTTACATTTACATTTTTGTAGCAGATGATGAAAGAAAGAATATACTGATTTTCATGATTCAACTTTTTTCAGCTGTTTTTTTTTTGCAAATATGCAAATTTTAAAACATAACCATTATTTTTTTTCAGCTATTTAAATATACTACACTATACTTTACTATGTATAGGAGAATGTGAAAAAAAGTAAAAGGAAAGTAATTGTTTGCTTAGAACAGGGCTAGTGAAACCATGGTACGCTTGAAGGTATGAACAGAACAAGCCCGGTACGACTTTTTCCATACGATTTGACAGTTAAAAACCGTGACCGGCACGGCAAAAAATTAAAACTTATTTTATTTGTTCTCCGGATTCTCTCATTCTCCCTTCCTCTCACACTCCAGGGTTGCCGCATTTTCACAACAAATTTTTATCTTTTCATTCACAATGGTATAACGAACGTACAGTAGTGCCAACTTAACCACATTGACTATGTGGTTAGCGATTTTTTTCAGTAAAATTACGCTTATTTTATTAAAAGTTAGCACCACTGAACAAACAAATGACATTTTTTGCAGTCGCCGTCCCCCGTCATTGTTTTGGGCCTATTTTCTCCGGCAACGGCAACCGTCCCCCGTGCCGTGCTTGTTCTGTTTCTACCATGACTTTACCTTAACAATAAAAAAATGCTTACTTCGGCTTGTCGAAATCAAAATTCTATACACAACTCTTTAAAGTTTTCGGTTTTTTTTTTTTTAATTCCATGAATTTTAAGTTTCCAAAAAAAAATATTCAGCCTTACCATAGAAAAATAAAATATATTTAAAATCAGCTTTTAATTTTGTTTCCATACAAATTATTTTTATTTTTAAAATCGACTTTCAAAAAATGTATTGAAAATTTGAAATATAAAATTAAACTTTTGTTAAAATAGACTTTTTATTTTCTTGTGGTAAGGGCCATTAATTTATTATACCCTCCACTCTAGTGATAGAGGGTATATATAAGTTTGTCATTCCGTTTGTAACACATCGAAATATTGGTCTAGGACCCCATAAAGTATATATATTTATGATCCTCGATCGATTTTAAGTCGATCTAGCGATGTCCGTCCGTCTGTCTGTCCGTAGAAAACACGCTGAAGTTTGGCACATATGTTGGTCATTTACCTGGTCAGGTTGGTATTGCAATCCAGTCAAATCGGTTCAGTGGTTCAAAAGTTATGAGCAAAAGAGTAAATTTCGGCAAGGGTTTTTCGGGAATTTACGAGATAAAAAACACGATAACTTTCGAAGGACAATAACAAGGCTGCTGAAACGTGGCATACATCTTTGCCGTTCCTCAGGTCTGTTTGGTATTGAATTTCAGCTCAATCGGTCCAGTGGTTCAAAAGTTATAACCAAAACCCCGAATTTCAGATTTTGTTCATCATAAATGCCACGTGGTAAACAAGTTTTAAAAGCATTGGTGGTAACTTAGCAATCCTTTTCAAACTTGTTTAGTTTTAAAGCAATGCTTTTTAAACTTGTTTAGTTTCAAAAGCATTGGTAACTTAAAAATTACAGTCGAAAAAAATTTTACACTCACAAAAAAATTTTACACTAAAAAAAATTTTACACTCAAAAAAAATTTTACACTCAAAAAAAATTTTACACTGAAAAAAAATTTTTTTTTTTTTTGTAAATGTCTATATTTTGTGTACATACGTACGTGCATTCATTCAGAAATATTTTTACAATAAAAAAACATTGCACTTGAAAAAAGTTTCACACTCAAAAAAAAATTATTTTTTCTTTTTTATTTTTAATGACAAAAAAAGAGTTTTTTACTCAAAATAAAATATTTCTAATCAAAATTGATAATTTTTTTCACGTTAAAAATGTACGATCCTTTAAAAAATGCATTGTGGAGGGTATTCATAGATTCGGCAAAGTCCAATATAACTTTTCTACTTGTTTTTATTAAAAACTTTTTCCGGGAAAAAAAAAATTTCACAAACTTTTTTGTTTTCATCAAAACTTTTTTTTCATCAAAATTTTGTTTTTCAGCAAAAAAAACTTTTCTTTTAATTTTTTTCACCAAAACTACTTTTGTACCAAATCTAAAATTCTAACTTAAAAATGTTCCATTTGTTTAACAAATGTACAAAAAACAAGTGAGAGTGTTAAATTGTAAGAAAAATGTAAAAAAAAACTTATTTATTTTCACTTAAGTAAGGCACTCATTTACCAAATTTACAGCTCTTTTGGTTTAGACTGCATCTCGCTTTCCACAGACAGATGGACGGATGTATTAAGCTGTCTTTGAAATCGATAAATAGTATTTAAACTTAATGGCTTCCTCGACCGATATTTCAACTCGTTTTGAGGTAAAATTTGATTTGAGGTAAAATTTGATTTCAGTAAAATTTTCGTTTTGGTTGTTTTTGGTCCCGTACAACAAATGGAATCTTCTATTAAAATTTATCCTTTTAAATAAAATCTGGAAATGGTGAGGTTGGCCTTCCTTTTTTATTTTTTTAAAACAAAGCACAAAAATAAAATCTAAAATCTAAAAAATAAAATTTTTGCTACATAATACAACTTTTATTTTTTAAATTTAACCACATTTCTATTTCATTCTTCCTTATTTATTTTTTTTATCACCAACAGGTAACAGTCATAAATTTTATGATTACTGAACAAGGTTTACGTGAACAATTGTTGGCTACAGTGGTTGCTCACGAACGTCCCGACTTACAGGAGAAAAAAGAACAATTGATTATTGAATCGGCAAAAAATCGCGATGCTTTGTACACAATTGAATCAAAAATATTAGAGGTAAGAAAGCACACAATAAAAAAAAAAAACATTAATAAAATCTATTGTCTGTATGTATAGTTTTCTTCTTTTCTGTAGTTTATTTCAAATTCAATTATTATTTCTTTATTTCGATTTTTTTCTTTCTAAAAAAAATGTTTACATACATGGACATGCATATGCATGCCAGAGTTATGTGTACATATAGAAGACATTTCGCAAAGAATTTCCGTTAATTCAACTTGCCATTTTGCAAATTTTCCAATTGGAAATTAAAAATGTTGATATACAGTGGCTGTCACCTTAAACGATGCAGTAGATAGTGAAAACTTTGTTTAAGTTTTTAATATGACAATTTGTTTAGGCTAGTGTCGAACTAATTTTAAAAGTGGCGCAGGGCGACACCTCAGTGTAACTACACCATCCGACAAAAATGAAAAAAAAGTCGTTCAACACGTGGATATATAAACTAAAGACCAAATGTAGTAAAACCGAATTTTCAGTTTTTCATTTCGTGATTATATTTCCTTTTAAAAGAACATCAATGTTTTAGAGGATTAAATTTTATAAAATATTTTTTTATACCCTCCACTCTGGTGATAGAGGGTATATATAAGTTTGTCATTCCGTATGTAACACATTGAAATATTGGTTTAGGACCCCATAAAGTATATATATTCATGATCCTTGATCGATTTTAAGTCGATCTAGCGATGTCCGTCTGTCTGTCTGTCTGTCTGTCTGTCTGTCTGTCTGTCTGTCCGTCCGTCTGTCTGTCTGTCTGTTGAAATCACGTTTTTGGCAATACTCCGAAACCGATTTAAACGCATGGGGTACCAAAAGTTGCTTAATTTTCCCAGGCAAAAACTCATGTATTTTTTTTTTAAATCGGTTCAGTATTTTAAAAGTTATGAGCGAATTACTAAAAAACACAATTTTTTTTTCAACATAACCCTAATTTAACTCATATTTTGTGTGATACATAAGAAAGAAAACGGAAATGAAAAAAAAAACTGAGAGAAAGGAAACAAATCTTTACAAAAAAGCTTTAAAATATGTAAAACAAAATCTTAATTTAATTAAAAAAAAGTTCGTTAAGTAATAATAAAAAAATTAATAGTTATTTTTATATAGCATGTGTGTGTGTGTGTCCATTTTTTGCTTCGTCATATTAACGGGGTTGCCAGACTTTTTTTTGGCCTTGTCGCCAACCCGGATGTAAAATATCGCCAAAATTCATTTTTTTTTCAGATTTCTTAAAAAAAAAAAAATATTTTCATTTAAAAAAATAAATTTTGTTAAATAATAAAATACAGCAATAAACTTTATGGCAAAAATCGCCCAAATCCGGGAAATTTATATATATAAAAGAGTAATATGACTGACTGACATACTCATTCATCATCGCCCAGCCCAAACCGCTGAAGTTAGAGACTTGAAATTTGGACTGTAGTTTGACCTTCCGGAATAAAGATCCACTAAGGCTGGATTTTTGCCAATGTTGATTCTAAGGGGGTAAAAAGGGTAAAAAAACTGTACTTTTGGTACTTTTAATATCTCCCGATATAATGGTCATAGAGACTTGAAATTTGGACTGTATGTTACCCTCCCGCAATATAGATCCACTATGGCTGGAGTTTAGCCAATGGTAAGGGCGTACTTTTTAAATCTTTTACTTTTTAAATCTTTTGATATAATGATCATAGAGACTTGAAATTTGGACTGTATGTTCACCTCCCGGAATATAGATCCATTAAGGCTGGATTTTTGCCAGTGTTAATTCTAAGGGGGTCAAAAGGGTAAAAAACTGTACTTTTGGTGCTTTTTATATCTCCTGAAATAATGGTCATAGAAACTTGAAATTTGGACAGTATGTTCACATCCTAGAATATAGATCCAGTACGGCTGGATTATTGCCAATGTTGATTCCAAGAGGGTAAAAAGGGAAAAAATCTGTACTTTTGGCACCTTTTATATTTCCTTAAAAAATTGTCACATAGACTTGAAATTTGGACTGTATGTTCACCTCCCGGAATATAGATCTCCTAAGGCTGGGTTTTTGCCAATGAATTTTCTAATAGGGTAAAAGGGGTAAAAATATGTACTTTTGTTACAGTTTATATTTCCTTAAGTAATGGTACTAGAAAATGGAAATTTGCAATGTCGGTTCACCTTCCGGAAAAAAAATTCACTAAGGCTCGGGTTTTGCCAATGTTGATTCTACTGAGGTAAAATGGGTAAAAAAGTACTTTTGGTACTTTTTTTTATTTACTGAAATTTTATTCAAACTTGAAATTTAGAATGTAGGATCCTGAAATAAAACATTCTGGAACAAGTACTTTCCGAAAATTCTGTACCGTTTTCAAAAAGTACCTTTTATAAAAAGTACCTTTTATAAAAGGTTCCTTTATAAAAAGTACCTTTTATAAAAAGTACCTTTTATAAAAAGTACCTTTTATAAAAAGTACCTTTTATAAAAAGTACCTTTTATAAAAAGTACCTTTTATAAAAAGTACATTTTATAAAAAGTACCTTTTAAAAAAAGTACCTTTTTTAAAAAGTACCTTTTTTAAAAAGTACCTTTTATAAAAAGTACCTTTTATAAAAAGTACCTTTTATAAAAAGTACCTTTTATAAAAAGTACCTTTTATAAAAAGTACCTTTTATAAAAAGAACCTTTTATAAAAAGTACCTTTTATAAAAATTAACTTTTATAAAAAGTACCTTTAATAAAAAGTATATTTTATAAAAAGTACCTTTTATTCAAAGTACCTTTTATAAAAAGTATATTTTATAAAAAGTACCTTTTATAAAAAAAAACTTTTATAAAAAATACCTTTTATAAAAAGTACCTTTTATAAAAAGTACCTTTTATAAAAAGTACCTTTTATAAAAAGTACCTTTTATAAAAAGTACCTTTTATAAAAAGTACCTTTTATAAAAAGTACCTTTTATAAAAAGTACCTTTTATAAAAAGTACCTTTTATAAAAAGTACCTTTTATAAAAAGTACCTTTTATAAAAAGTACCTTTTATAAAAAGTACCTTTTATAAAAAGTACCTTTTATAAAAAGTACCTTTTTTAAAAAGTACCTTTTATAAAAAGTACCTTTTATAAAAGTACCTTTTATAAAAAGTACCTTTTAAAAAAAGTACCTTTTATAAAAAGTACCTTTTATAAAAAGTACCATTTATAAAAAGTACCTTTTATAAAAAGTACCTTTTATAAAAAGTACCTATTATAAAAAGTACCTTTTATAAAAAGTACCTTTTATAAAAAGTACCTTTTATAAAAAGTACCTTTTATAAAAAGTACCTTTAATAAAAAGTACCTTTTACAAAAAGTACCTTTTATAAAAAGTACCTTTTATAAAAAGTACCTTTTATAAAAAGTACCATTTATAAAAATTGCCTTTTATAAAAAGTACCTTTTATAAAAAGTACCTTTTATAAAAAGTACCTTTTATAAAAAGTACCTTTTATAAAAAGTACCTTTTATAAAAAGTACCTTTTATAAAAAGTACCTTTTATAAAAAGTACCTTTTATAAAAAGTACCTTCTATAAAAAGTACCTTTAATAAAAAGTACCTTTTATTAAAGGTACCGAAAGTACACTTTTTGGTACTTTTTTATTTCCTGAGGTATAAATAAAACAAACTTTTTTGTTTTTTAAATCATCACATTGGTGGAGGGTATTTAAAGATTCGGCACAGCCGAATATAGCTTTCTTACTTGTTAATATTTGTACTTGTCCTAGGATGCCACTATTGACAGCATATGAAAAAAGAGGATCTCCCCTAATTTTCCTATTTTATTATTTTTACATATCAGGAAAAAGGAGGTAATTTACGTCCGTTTAAAAATGTGTCCTTCAATAAAATTCAAAATTTTCAACAATATATTTTGATAAATTATTCAAATGACTTTATTCACATCCGTTTATCCTGATATGGCAAAATATAAAAATGGATTAGGGGATATGCTGTTCTTTCATCTGCTGTCACCAGTATCATCCTCGGACAATTACAACTATTTCAAAAATATTTTACAAAATCCTTTAAAACTTTGAAATCATTTTCAAAGGAAATTGAATCACGAAATGAAAACTGTAAATGCAGATTAACTCCATATGATCTCTACATTTAGACGTATATCATCCGGTTCATGTTTAATATTGGCTGTCGGACGGTGCTATATAAACTGACGACTAAAAACCAAAAATAGTTTTTAACTTGGATTTATAACTTGGATAATAACTCAGGTTCTGGTGAATATTTTTTTTTTCACCAGCTGGTGAATAAAAAACGTAACATAATTGTTTTTCAAGATTTTTTTTTTTCATCATATTTTAAAAAATATTATCAAACTTTTATCCAAAATTTGTTTTTGATCAATAAGTTCAACAATTTTTTTTTTATCAAAAATTTTGTTTTTTTATTATTTTTTTTTTTGCATTCAATTTGTTTTTGATCAATATGTTCAAACATTTTTTTATCAAAAATTTTTTTTGTTATTATTTTTTTTTTTAAACATGATAATGTTTTTAGCCTGCTGTCAAATTTTAAAAAAGTTGCAGGACGCCACCTCAGTTTGCCTATATAAATAAGCTAACAATTAACGAAAAAGAAAACAAGAATTACTATTTTCATTTTCTTAAAACCAAAAATTTTAATAACTTGGGTTTGTAACTTGGATAATAATTCACCTAGTGGTGAAACAATTTGTTTTTGATCAATAAGTTCAAACATTTTTTTTATAAAAAATTTGTTTTTTTATAATTCTTTTTTTTAACATTATAATGTTTTTAGGCTGGTGTCAAATTTTAAAAAAGTTGCAGGACGCCACCTCAGTTTGACTATATAAGCTAAAAATTAACGAAAAAGAAAACAAGAATTACTATTTTCATTTTCTTAAAACCAAAAGTTTTAATAAATTGGGTTTGTAACTTGAATAATAATTCACCTCGTGGTGAATAAACCCGTTTTTCACCAGCTGGTGAATAAAAAGTAACAATTATTTTTCAACAAAAATTTTTTTTTTATAAATTTTTTTCCACCAGATTTTTTTTTCATCAATTTTTTTTTTTTCATCAAACTTTTTTTTCCATAAATTTTTTTTTTTTCATCAAACTTTTTTTTTTTCATAATTTTTTTTTTATCAATTTTTTTTTCATCAATTTTTTTTCATCAAATTTTTTTTCCATTAATTTTTTTTTTCATCAAATTTTTTTTTCATCAAAAATTTTTTTTTCATCAAAAATTTTTTTTTTATCAAATTTTTTTTTTTCATCAATTTTTTTGTTTTTTTCTGATCAGTTTTATATTATATATTTATAATACAAACACACATATATTTTTTATTATATATATTTATGATCAGTGATCGATTCTAAGACATTCTAGCGATGTCCGTCCGTCCGTCCGTCCGCCTGGCCGTCTGTCCGTCCGTCCGTCTGTCCGTCTGTAGTAAACACGATGCAGTCCAAAATAAAAGAGCTAGACTCCCGACATTTGGCACGAATATGTCTTATGTTAATAGGCAGGTTAAATTCGTAAATGAGAAAAATCGGACCTGGGGGAAAAAAGTTCCCTCTTGAAGAACTAAACCAACCTCTTAAAAATACCATATTTTTACATGATTTTTTGTGTTTTTGTTTAACAAATGCAACATTTTTATGCCTCAAGAAGTTCAAAGACCTGCATTTGGACCCAGAGAATTAGAAAATGTTATTATTTCGGTCCGCCCCCCCCCCCCTTTATGGGCGTGGAATAAAACATTTTTTTTAAATAATGATAATCTTTTATTTCTTTAGTGCAAAAGCATAAGAATGCATTTTTAAACACATATTCGTGGAGAAATTTGCCCCCTCCCAATTACCACTACCAACCCCCTGAACCCCCCCCCCCCCAAAAAAAAAACGCCCCTGCAATTTTTTTTTTTGCATGTTGGAGGGTATAACAGATTCGGCATAGCCGAATTTAACACTCTTACTTGTTTTAATATAATTTTGTTTTTCGTCAAAAAAAAATCATTTTTTTTTTACCAAAACTACTTTTTCCCCAAGTCTAAGCTTTTCGCATAAAAATTGTCCATTTGTTTATCAAATGTACATAAAACAAGTGAGATTGTTATATTCTTTGGTGCCGGATCCTTTATACTCTCCAAAATAAAAAAAAAAAAACACTTTTTTGCACATATTTTTGCACTCACTTACGAAATGTAAATCTCTTTTGATTTTTTAATAGGGACCTCGACTGATATTTCAATTCGTTTTGCATGGAATAGTAAAGTAATAGAGTTAAAACACCTCAATTCAGCCGAAAAAAGTAGCATTTTTGACCTTACTCCTCTCGAATTTGATAAAACTTGGAATATAGTTGGGCCCTTACAAAGAGTTGGGCCCTTACCCAATTTTGGACTTCTGGTAGTTTTTCTTCCCGAGATATGGGGTCTTGAAAATTGGCAAAATCGTATATATTTGACAAAAGTGTTTTGAGAAAAATAAAAATAACTCTAAAAGTAATAATAATACAGGTCTCAGTCAGGTTGAAAATAATAGGTAATGAGACAACCTTTAAAATGGCATTCCCTAAGATTTTTTTTGAAAAAGGTCAAACGTCATTGGTTTTAACCTTAATTTTTGGAGAGCTATGTCTCAAAAAACGATATTTTTAAAATTTTGGAAAAAATATATGTTATTATGGGAACTTTTAATATCAATAGAAACATAGTGACAGGAAAGAAAAATCGATGTATTTTCCCTTAGAAATTCTGGTACCAAAGTTTGAGATTCTGGTACCAAAGTTCACTTTTCTAATTGTTTTTGACGTACTGAGTCCATATATGACCTTGGAACTGGCCTATCGATATTAGTTTTCAAAATATCTGCACTTAAATATGTTAAAATTGCTAAAATGCTATTGCTGTGTTTTTTTTTTAACATTTAGGTGCATATATCTTGAAAAGTAATAGCGATAGGCCAGTTCAAAGGTCATATTTGGACTCAGCGCGTCAAAAACATTCAGAAAAATTAATTTTGGTACCAGAATTTCAAAGACAAAAAAAATCTTTTTTTTTAAGGGAAATTACACAGCTTTTTCTTTTCTGTCACAATGTTTTTATTAATATTAAAAGTTTCAATGAAGTCTCCATCCAGAAAATTTAAACTTAAGTAGTATATATTTTTTCCAAAATTTTAAAAATGTGGTTTTTTGAGATATATCTCACCAAAAATTAAGGTTAAAACCAATGACCTTTGACCTTTTTAAAAAAAAAATCTTGGGGAAAAACATTTTAAAGGCTGTCTTATTACCTATTATTTGAAACCTTAATAAGACCAGTATTATTATTGCTTTTCGAGATATCATTATTTATGTCACAACACTTTTGTCAAATATATACGATCAAGACCGCATATCTCCAATACTGGAAGACCAGAAGCCTGAAAAATTGGCAAAATCTCTTTTTTGTTAAAGTAAACCCCAGGTCTTAATTTCATTAAATTTGGAGTTGGTGCGGTCAACTCGTAGGTTGAATTGAGGTGTTTTAGCTCAATATAACATTATTTTTTATAAAAAAAACTTTACTTTGGCAATTACACCCAAATCTTACGCAAAACATTAACATGATTTAATGTTTTGGGCAAGAGTACAAAATTCGCAGGCATTTTTGCAATTTTTCTGCACTTAAGTAATACATTTTTATAATTTTTTATATCCACGCTCACTAAAACTTAAACATTTAAGTTATCTAGATCTAATTTGGTGTTTTCCTAATGTTGGTTTAGATCTTCAAGCGCAAGATTATTTCCTCATGGTCCGATTTTATCTACTGTAGAAATTTACCAGGCTATGAACACAAAACATATTCGTGCCAAATTTTGTAAGTCTAACTCTTTTGGTGTGCAGCGTGCTTTCCATAGACTGCATCATACAGACAAACGGTTTCAATTAAATGACAGTTATATCAACCGAATTCAGTTGTGACTATCGATGCTCAATTGTGACAACCTTAACGCAAATGCATCAACCGTATTTTTGTTGCATCAACTAATGGGATATTTTCTTTTCAATATCTCATATGTGTTTTTTATGTTTTTATTCATTATATTTGCATGTTTTTGCATATTGCTTTTGGTTAGAATTCTTTTTCTAGATTTTATTTGTACTACATATGTGTGTTTATGTATGATTTCTTTTATGCTCTAGGACACAAAATATAATTAATTTTTATTATTTTCATGTGTTCTTGACAATTCAATTACCTGGAAATTCTATTGATAAGGGTTTTAAAAAACAATCATTGTATTCAGCGGACATTTGTTTTTAAATTCTATACACAAATTTGTTATAACCAAAAATGAATTGTTCGTTTAATACACACATACATATATGCCCCCAGCAGGATATAGCTATTTTTCATATATATGTACATGTCAGCAACTAAACAACTACTGTCAAAATTTCCAACAAAGTCAACAATTTATTAAATCGAATTGCTTTTAAAAAATTTTAAAAACAAATATTGAGATTACGTAAAATATTATAACTGTTAGTAATAGGTAGAGCCTACGGTAAGTTCTCGGTATAAGCGCGAAATGGTACCGGATCATGTTTTGCGAAAGATTTGGGTGTACTTGCCAAAGCAAAGTTTTTAAAGTTTTTTTTAGAAAAAATAATGTTATATTACTTAGCTATTCCAGGCAAAACGAATTGAAATATAAGTCGAGGACCCCATTAAAAAACCAAAAGAGCTGTACATTTCGTAAGTGAGTGCAAAAATAAGTGCAAACAAGTAAAAAAGTTAAATTCGGCCTTGCCGAATGTAGTGATACCCACCACAGTTTCAAAAAGATTATTGCAAAAAACTTTATTTAAAAGGAAATTACTTTTGAAAAAAAAAATTTTTTGAAAAAAAAATTTCCGCAAAAAAAAAATTTTGGTAAAAAAAATCCGCGATTTTTTTTTTTTTGTCAAAAAATATATTCGTACTTGTTTAAATACCATTTGGTGTTCAATTATGTGTACATATGTCAACCAGAAGACGAATTAAAGCATTTTGTATTTTTAGGTTATGTTGAATGTACTGAAATTTTTAGGTGTGCTTACATTTTCGTTCATAACTTTTGAACCGCTGAACCGATATCGCTCAAATGCAATACCAAACTTCTCGGGAGAACTTCCAATAAATATGTTAAGTTTCAGTCATCTCTGTGCAATATTTTGTCCGCGACAGCATTTTCCACAGACAGACAGACAGACAGACAGACAGACAGACAGACAGACGGACAGACGGACAGACGGACAGACGGACAGACGGACAGACGGACAGACGGACATCGCTAGAATGTCTTAAAATCTATCGGGCATCATGAATATATATACTTTATGGGGTCCCAGATCGATATTTCGATGAGTTACAAACGGAATGACAAACTTATATATACCCTCTATCACTAAGTGTAGGGTATAAAAAGTGTTTTTACATTTTGGAGAGTATAAAAGATTCGGCACCAATGAATATAACACTCTCACTTGTTTTATGTACATTTGATAAACAAATGGAAAATTTTTATGCGAAAAGCTTAAACTTGGTGAGAAAGTTGTTTTGGTGAATAATTTTTTTTTTTATTTTTTTCACGAAAAACAAATTATGTTAAAAAAATTTAATGACCCGGCTAAAAATGAATTGTATATGAGCATATATGAACACATCTGGCCATACATCATTAATTCGAAAACATATATGATCATATAAGAACATATATTAAAATTGGCGCTTATTCAATATATGACCATATATGGTAAAACATATGATAATATGCGATCATATATTGGCCCATTCTTAACATAAATTATCATATATGATCGTACATGAGCTTGTATACATTATTTTTAGCCGGGGAACCCAAAATTTCTGGTGAAAAAAAATTGATGATGAAAAAAATTTTTTGATGAATTTTTTTGATGAAAAGCAAAATTTTTTGAAAAAAAAAAAATAAAATGTTGGTGAGAAAAAAATTTATAATAAAAAATTTGATAAAAAAATTTGAAAAAAAAAATTGATGAAAAAAAATGTGATAAAAAAAATTTATGAAAAAAAAAATTTTGATGAAAAAAAGTGATAAAAAAAAATGAATGAAAAAATTTATGAAAAAACAAAAAAATTTATGAAAAAACAATTCTGACGAAAAAAAAAATTTTGATGAAAAAAAAAATTTGATAAAAAAAAATTTTATGAAAAAAAAATTTGATGAAAAAAAAATTTTATGAAAAAAAAAATTTAATGAAAAAAAATAATAAAATAAAAAATTGATAAAAAAAAAAAATTATGAAAAAAAAAATTTGATGAAAAAAAAAGTTTGATGAAAAAAAAATTGATGAAAAAAAATTTATGAAAAAAAATTGATGAAAAAAAAAATTTGATGGAAAAAAAAATATTTTTTGTTGAAAAATAATTATGTTACAACTTTTTTAAAATTAGACACCAGCCTAAAAACATTATCATGTTAAAAGTGTCAAATTCGATCACAGTCTATTTAATTCTGCAATGAAGTCTGCATCCTGAAAATTAAGGTAGTATAGGGGTTCCTTAACATATATTTTTTTTCAAAAGTTTTAAAAATATCGTTTTTTGAGATATAGCCTACCAAAAATTAGGTTCAAATCTATGACCTTTGACTTTTTTCAAAAAAAGTCATGGTGCGCTTCATTTTTAAGGCCGTGTTAATGCCTATTATTTGAATAATGTGACCTGTACCTTGAGTACTTTTTAAAATAACGGCATTTATGTCAGAACGCTTTTATAAAATATTTATGATTTTCCTAATTTTCAAGACTCCATATCTCGAATTCTTTAATGCCCAGAACCCTGAAAAATTGGCACAATCTTTTCTTGGTAAAACAAAACTCAGTAGTAAATTTAAATAAATTTGGATAGGGTGAGGTCAACCCGTCGCGACGGTTGGTTGAATTGAGGTGTTTTTGCTGTAGTGCAAACAAATATTTTAGTGATATAATAAAATTGCTGCATATCGTTACCTAAAATGCAAAAGGTCCTAACTAACATTTTATCAATTTTACAGGAGAAGCAAAAACAGTATTGAATTATCTTTTAAATTTGTTATTTACTTTGTTGTTTTTGAATGAATTTGGCTAAAATTTGGTGAGGACGTTCTTAAAATAAATATGAATCAAAATGAATCAAGAAATAATAAAAAAGTTTTTTGTTTAGTTACGTCCATTGGAGATTGCCCAAATCACATGTTTTTTTTAATTTTGGCTATAAAATCTCTAATTTTAATAATGCAGCCCTAATTTTTTGTGGAGACGTTTATGTTGATAAAATAATACAGAACCAATCAAAAAACTGATTTTGAATTATTTGTTAGTTAGGGCCTTTTGCATTTTAGGTGACGATACATAAAATTATCAAACATTTTTTCTCTTCTGTAAAACAAAATAAATGGAATATTTCTAAATTTGTTTCTTTATCAAACATTGCTTTTCGATTTCTTCAATTCTTTTGAATTTCAAAGTTTAATGACATTTTTTTTTAAGGAATTTTTAAACTTTATATTAAGAAATTCATATTTTTTTTTTTGCAATAATAAAGTATCCTTTCATATTTTCATACAAATGTATTTTGTTTTGGCATCCAAGAAAGTAAATATAAAATTTTTGTGATTTAATTTGAATGACATACCAATAAACATGTCCATATTAATGTGGTATCTACAGACATACATATGCAAATTTATACGAATGAAAAACTTTGTATTTCATAAAAGAAAAAGAAAATGAAAATCACTTTATATTTCTTTATAAGCTTGACATAAATATGCATGCATGTTGACAAGAGTAGGATGAAAAAAAATTGATTTTAAAAAAATTTAAAAGAAAAAATGTTTACAGTTTGTTATTAAAAATGTGTTCTTATCAAAAAAAAATATTTTAATTTAAACAAATTAGTTTCGACTCAACAAATTATTATTTATTTGTTCAGACCACTCTAATTTACAGTGTCTATCCAAATAATGCAAAAAAGTCTACCATCTAATACTATTAGTGCATAAAGAAGTCAAAATGTTATTACATTATTATAACATTATTAACATGATAATGTTTTTAGGCTGTTGTCTAATTTTTTGCAGAACGCCACCTCAGTTTGACTATACCCAGCAAAAACTTGCATTACCAAGTAATGAAATGTGTAATGGGAAATTCAAAAGTTATAACTACTTCTGATTCGAATTACCTTTCCCATTACATTTACAAGCAAATGTGCCAAATGTAATGATTATCAAACCAGTATTAATAACTAATTACTTATATACTTATAGGTAATGAAAAAATTATTTAAAAAAAAAATTTAAAAAAATAAAAAAATATTTAATTTTATTTTATTTTTATTCAAAATAATGTACAGTGAGTCAAAAAGTGAAAATCTAGTTCTGAAATTTTTTTATTTTATTATAATGACTTATGTAAGTCATTATTAATAAGTCCTTATTTTACATTTCAAAATAATGCTAAAGGTAATTTTCTGTCATTACTTAGTAATTCGAATGGTAATGATGTGTCATTACCAAGTTTTTGCTGGGTATAAGCTAACAATTAACGAAAAATAAAACAAGAATTACTATTTTCAATTTTTTAAAACCAAAAATTTTAATAACTTGGGTTTGTAACTTGGATATAATTCACCTCGTGGTGAATAAAACCGTTTTTCACCAGCTGGTGAATAAAAAGTAACATAATTATTTTTCATCAAAAAAAATGTTTTCTTTCATTAAATTTTTTTTTTTAATAAATTTTTTTTTTTCATCAATTTTTTTTCCATCAAATTTTTTTTTTTCATCAATTTTTGTTTTTCTATAAATTTTTTTTTCTTCAAAATTATGAAAAATTTTTCTTTTTATCAATTTTTTTTTTTTTTTATAAATTTTTTTGTTTTCAACAAAAAATGTTTTTTTCATCAAAATTTTTTTTCATAAATTTTTTTGTTTTCTCATCATTTTTTTTTCATCAATTTTTTTTCATTAATTTTTATTTTTCATTAATTTTTTTTTTTCATCAAATTTTTTTTTCATCAAAAATTTTTTTTTTCATAATTTTTTTTTCTTAATTTTTTTTTTATCATATTTTTTTTTCATCAACTTTTTTTCATCAAATTTTTTTATCAAATTTTTTATTATTAATTTTTTTCTTACCAAAAAATGTTTTTTTTCATCAAAAAAATTCCTCAAAAACTTTTTTTCATCAAAATTTTTTTTTCACCAAAAATTTTGGGTTCATTAATTTTTTTTTTAACATAATTTTGTTTTTCGCAAAAAAAAATATTTTTTTTACCAAAACTACTTTTTCACCAAGTCTAAGCTTTTCGCATAAAAATTTTCCATTTGTGTATCAAATGTACATAAAACAAGTGATATTCTTTGGTGCCGAATCTTTCATACTCTCCAAAATGTAAAAACACTTTTTTGCACTTATTTTTGCACTCACTTTCGAAATGTACAGCTCTTTTGGTTTTTTAATGGGGTCCTCGACTGATATTTCAATTCTTTTTGCATGGAATAGCAAAATAATATAACATTATTTTTTTTTAAAAAACTTTGCTTTGGAAGTACACCCAAATCTTCCGCAAAACATTATCATGATTTCAGTTTTTGGGCAAGAGTACAAAATTCGCAGTAATTTTTTGTTGTAAGTAGTAATGGCAAAATGGTTTTATTTTTTGGAGACCTATTTTTCCAGTTTTGGAAATAATTAATAAATGAGCTTAACCATTTCGTTTTTAAAACAAATATAACAGTTTATTATTCCGAGTAAGTAGCGGGTACAGATTTTGAGCCTGGGAAGATTTTTTTTTTTACTTTGAATAAAAAAAATCATCAATTTCCCGTTGTCGGACACATTTGTTGTATAAAAAAGTCTAAATCTCAGTATTTTACAATAGAAGAAATTCTTACTACATAGAAAATAAAAGATTCGGAGATGTTTTTCGTAAAGAATTGCTTTTTCTACAGGAAAAATATCTCAAAAATATTCTAAAATTCTGAGATATTTTTCTAATCGAAAAACTCTCAAATTCTGAGACATTTTTCCCATAGAAAAAGTCTCATATTTTGAGAAATTTTTCCTACAGAAAAAGTCTCAGATTCTACAACTTTTTTCCTATAGAAAATGTCTCAAATTTTGATACATTTCTCCTATAGAAAAAGTCTCTGATTCTAAGACATTTTTTCTATAGAAAAAGTCTCAGATTGGAAGATATTTTTTCCATAGAAAAAGTCTCAAATGCTGAGACATTTTTTCAATAGAAAAGGACTATCAGATTCTTAGATATTTTTCCAATAGAAAAACAATCTCAGAATCTGAGACATTTCTCCTAAAAAAAAATCTCGGATTCGGAGACATTTTTCCATTGAAAATGGTTAAGATTCTGAGACATTTTTCCTAAAGAAAACGTCTAACAATAAGTATTTTTTTTATGCCAAAGTTGTAAATAATAACTTTCAGATGGACAGATATCGTTTCACAAAAATTTTTCAGATTTAGTCACATTTTTTTTTTAATTTTTTTAGACTTTTAAAATTCTTTAGATTTTTCCTTTCAAAATGTTCAGATTTTTTTCGATGAAAAATTTTTTGAATTTTAAGATTTTTTTTTCTCTTGGAAAATTTTTTTAAAAAATGTTCTTCTTTTTTTCCGTTTTAACATGATAATGTTTTTAAGCTGGTGTCTAATTTTAACAAAGTTGCAGGACGCCACCTCAGTTTGACTACATAAGCTAACAATTAACGAAAAAGAAAACAAGAATTACTATTTTCATTTTCTTAAAACCAAAAATTTTAATAACTTGTGTTTGTAACTTGGATAATGATTCACCTCGTGGTGAATAATTTTTTTTTTCATCAATTTTTTTTCCATTAAATTTTTTTTTTTCATAATTTTTTTTTTTTTTTCATCAAACTTTTTTTTTCAAAAATTTTTTTTTCATCAATTTTTTTTTTCATAAATTTTTTTTTTTCAACAAATTTTTTTTTCATAATTTTTTTTTTATGTTGTTTTTTTATTTTTAGTACCAAAAGGTACATAAAAATAAAATGTATTTATTCGGCCTTTATATATGTATATATATTCGATTAGAGTTTTATTCTAGTTCGAGGCCCAAAAATATTTCTATTTATGATATTGTCATAATAGAGTATTTTTAATTTATTGCTTTAAAAAAGTTACTATCTCATAGTATGTCTGCACTGATCAGTTTCATCCCCACTAAAGGAATCTTCAGCAGACTTTAGAGAATCATCGTTGATCAATCAAACATCAAACCAGACATAATATTTGATATATTTCCCAAGTTATATGAGAAGTACTATTATGAAGGTCCGAAATCTGTTTTCCAACAAAAATAACTCTTTTAAAGCAAAAATTGTATATATTAAATCACCGTCGGTAACTATTAATATATGTGTTGCTGTTATTTTACAATAACAACAGTGCCTAACCAAACAATAGTGTTGGTAGGATAAGTCGTACTAAACTTTGTGTTAAATGTTGTTTTTTTATTTTTAGTACCAAAAGGTACATAAAAATAAAATGTATTTATTCGGCCTTTATATATGTATTAGGGATGCCAAACGGGAAATCCCGAATCCCGAAATCCCGGGATTTTTCGGGATTGACAAATCCCGAATCCCGGGATTGATTTTTTTCAATCCCGGGATTTTTCGGGATTTTCCGGGATTGACAAATCCCGAAAAATCCCGGGATTTCGGGATTTTTTTTGTCAAATTTTGTAATAAAAATTTACTATTTCTTCAGTGTTTATTGTCCGATGGTAAGAAAATGGATATCGTTTAAAAGGTGTTTGAAATATCTTTCAAATGAGGTATGTTGTGCTTAAATTCTCTTACTCTTTTAGAGAACAATTTAATTTTTAGGGCGTATTACTTAATATACAGAAGGGTGGAGCAATATTTTCCTTTTTTGAATCGTCGGAGTCAGAATTGATTACTTTAAAGGTCAATATTGTACCTGCAGGGCAATGTCTTTGGGTTCCTTTTTTGACTTGAAAATCAGAAAATTCCGAACAAACATATGTTTACTCTGTTTGAAACTTTCAGATTTTTTATATCTAAAAAGGAATCCCAATATATTTTTGTATAAATATTGACCCTAAAAGGCAACTATTCCGACCACGATGAGTTTGAAATTCGAACAAAGGAAAATTTTCTTCACCCTAATATACAGTTAGCTGCCGATTTATGCATATGCCAACATTTTTAAAAAGCAGTTAAATTTTGCCGAAAGTTTAATTTATAAGGGAGCATTAAGTAATCCATCTGTAAAGTTTCTTTTTAACAGTTTTAGTTCGTAAATGAGTAAAAGCGGATGAGGGGAAAATCCCCCCCCCCCCTTGATGAACCAAAACAGCCTCTGAAAACCCAAAATGTTTTACCAATTTGTACTTTTGTTTTTAAGTAGCACCTAGCCATAAAATGCCCTTTTCTCGCCCCTTTTTGTGGGCGTGGATATAAAAAATAATATAAAAAATAAATAATGTTTCTTAAGCTATTTAAATGCATTTGTTAACATTTATCGCAAAGGGAAGGAAACTGTTAAAATGCGATTCGCCTACCAATTAATACAAATTTTGGCTGTGTTTTTCAAAAAGTGGATTTATTTTCGGATTAGTCTTATTTTGTTTAAAAAAATATATTTAACATACCAAAACAAATTTTGAATATTTTTTCCGTATTCTACGATAAATTAGCAATTATAATCCGAAAAAATAATAAAAAAATTTGGAAAATGAAAAAAGTTATAAAAAAATCAAAATTAATCCAAAGTGGACTTAATAAATCCTAAAATTTAATTGGATTAATTTTTATTTATTTATAACTTTTTTAATTTTCCAAATTTTTTTTATTATTTTTTCGGATTATAATTGCTAAATTATCGTAGATTAAGGAAAAAAATATTCCAAATTTGTGTTGACACGTTAAAATATTTATTTTAAACTAAATAAGATTAATCCGAAAATAAATCCCCTTATTGAAAAACACAGCATTTGTATCGGCAGAGGACATTTGGGGACACCATTCCATCGCGAGAAATTGTAACAAATTTATTAATACAATTTTATCATTATTTAAACAAATATTTTATATCCACGTCTACAAAAGAGGCCGACAGAAAAAAATGTATTTTCTAATCTTTTGAATTCAACTGCATCGCGTCTTTCACAGACGGACATCGCTCGAATTTGAGGTCTTAGTTGTTCCTAAATTTTCGGTTTTTCTGTGCTAAATATGTAAAACTTTACGATAATTATTCAATGGTTATGAATTAATTGAATATTTATTCATGAAAAAAAATAATTAAAAATATAACGTAAAAAATCTTAATTTTAATAAATCCCGAAATCCCGAAAAATCCCGAAATCCCGAAAAATCCCGGGATCCCGATAAATCCCGAAATCCCGAAAAATCCCGGGATCCCGGGATTAGGATTTTAAAATCCCGAATCCCGGGATTTGTTAATGTCAACCCCGTTTGGCATCCCTAATATGTATATATATTCGATTAGAGTTTTATTCTAGGGGATGAAACTGATCAGTACAGACATACTATGAGATAGTAACTTTTTTAAAGCAATAAATTAAAAATACTCTATTATGACAATATCATAAATAGAAATATTTTTGGGCCTCGAACTAGAATAAAACTCTAATCGAATATATATACATATATAAAGGCCGAATAAATACATTTTATTTTTATGTACCTTTTGGTACTAAAAATAAAAAAACAACATTTAACACAAAGTTTAGTACGACTTATCCTACCAACACTATTGTTTGGTTAGGCACTGTTGTTATTGTAAAATAACAGCAACACATATATTAATAGTTACCGACGGTGATTTAATATATACAATTTTTGCTTTAAAAGAGTTATTTTTGTTGGAAAACAGATTTCGGACCTTCATAATAGTACTTCTCATATAACTTGGGAAATATATCAAATATTATGTCTGGTTTGATGTTTGATTGATCAACGATGATTCTCTAAAGTCTGCTGAAGATTCCTTTAGTGGGGATGAAACTGATCAGTACAGACATACTATGAGATAGTAACTTTTTTAAAGCAATAAATTAAAAATACTCTATTATGACAATATCATAAATAGAAATATTTTTGGGCCTCGAACTAGAATAAAACTCTAATCGAATATATATTTTTTTTTATCTTTTTTTTTTTATCAAATTTTTTTTTTTCATATTTTTTTTTGTTTTTTCATCAAATTTTTTTGTTTTCATCATTTTTTTTTCATTAATTTTTTTTTTCATCAAATTTATTTTTATCAATTTTTTTTTCATACATTTTTTCTTATCATATTTTTTTCATCAATTTTTCTTCATCAAATTTTTTATTATCAATTTTTTTCTCACCAAAAAACTTTTTTTTTTCATCAATTTTTTTTACATCAAAAAATTTTTCTTTTCATCAAAAAAATTCATCAAAAACTTTTTTTCATCAAATTTTTTTTTCACCAAAAATTTTGGGTTCATTAAATTTTTTTTAACATAATTTTGTTTATCGTGAAAAAAAAACATTTTTTTTACCAAAACTTCTTTTTCACCAAGTCTAAGCTTTTCGCATAAAAATTTTCCATTTTTTTATCAAATGTACATTCAACAAGTGAGAGTGTTATATTCTTTGGTGACGAATCTTTTTTACTCTCCAAAATGTAAAAAGATTTTTTTCACTTATTTTTGCACTCACTTTAGAAATGTACAGCTCTTTTGGTTTTTTAATGAGGTCCTCGACTGATATTTCAAATCGTTTTGCATGGAATAGCAAAGTAATATAACATTATTTTTTCTAAAGAGTACAAAATTCGCAAGAGTACAAAATTCGCAGGCATTTTTTCCTTTCTTTTTCTCTTTTTTATACCCTCCACTCTAGTGATAGAGGGTATATATAAGTTTGTCATTCCGTTTGTAACACCTCGAAATATTGGTCTAGGACCCCATAAAGTATATATATTTATGATCCTCGATCGATTTTGAGTCGATCTAGCGATGTCCGTCCGTCCGTCCGTCCGTCCGTCCGTCCGTCTGTCTGTCTGTCCGTAGAAAACACGCTAACTTTTGAAAGACTTTACAGAGGCTACTGAAGTTTGGCATATATGTTTGTCATTTACCTGGTCAGGTTGGTATTGCAATCCAGCCAAATCGGTCCAGTGGTTCAAAAGTTATGAGCAAAAGAGTAAATTTCGGCAAGGGTGTTTAGCGAATTTACGAGATAAAAAACACGATAACTTTCGAAAGACAATAATGAGACTACTGAAGCTTGTCATGTATCTTTGCCGTTCCCCGGGTCTATTTGGTATTAAATTTCAGCTCAATCGGTCCAGTGGTTCAAAAGTTATAAGCAAAACCCTGAATTTCAAATTAGTTTCATCTAAAATGCCACGTGTTTTAACAAGTTTGAAAAGCATTGGTGGTAACTAAACAATGCTTTTCAAACTTGTTTAATTTTAAAGCAATGCTTTTTAAACTTATTTAGTTCTAAAAGCATTGGTAATTTAAAAATTATACTCGAAAAAAATTTTACACTCAAAAAAAATTTTACACTCAAAAAAAAATTTACACTCAAAAAAAAAATTACACAAAAAAAAATTTAATTTTTTTTTTTTTACAAAAATGACAATATTTTGTGTACATACGTACGTGCATTCACTCAGAAATATTTTTACAGTAAAAAAAACATTACACTCGAAAAAAATTTTACACTCCAAAAAAAAATTAGTAATTTTTCTTTTTTTTTTTTTAAAAAAGGCAAAAAAAGAGATTTTTACCAAGGTTGGCAATCGAAACGAATAACGGTATCGATATCGGTATTGGTATCGTTTTTTTATTTATTTCGGTATCGGTATCGGTTACGGTATTTGAGTTGAATCGGTTACGGTATTACCGATACCGAAACGTCGATACCGGTACGTACCGGTATTATCGAAAAAAATGCTAAAAATATAAAAAACGCATAAAAACTTAAAAAAAAATATTTTTTATTTTTTTATTTTAATACTAAACACGTATTTGCGCATTTATTTTTAGCATTTTTGCTAAAGTATTCTTTAAAATGTGAAAAACAAATTAAAATAGCGTTTTTTAGGGTGTCGGCGGAGACGTTGCTGGGCCACACCTACAAAAGGGGCAGAGAAAACTGTAATTTTCTTATCCCCTTGATCAAAGTGCAGGACTTTAAAGTTATTCTGACACAAAAAAGTTTCATATGTTTAACAGTAGAGAACACCTTTTCAAAAAAATATTTATGTATGAAAAAGGTGGAATTTCGGGTAAATATGGTTAGGAATGTTAAGTCTCATCTTTCTGCAATTAAAGAAAATATTCTCACTTGACCACTGCAATTTACATGTCCATGGAATGCAATACAGAATATCAGTAGAGAAATTGTTTCAAGCTTAAAAGAAAATTTACCATCTTTTGATTGTTGGCTTTTAATTTTTTTGATTATTTTTATATTTTTTTACATTTAGTTTATTATGAAATTCCCTAATTTGAGTCATTTTGAAACTATTTATTTTGAAAATAATAAAATAAATTAATAAAATAGCAAATAAATCCAAACATTAAAATTGCATAAAAAGTTGAAATGCAGGATTTTCTGGGATAACGGCAAATTGAAATTTTTGTTGACAAGATTTTTGAGATCAGCGGATGCTAATCACCCTAAAAAAGTACCTTTTTCAAAAACAGAAAAATAAAATTAAATATTGGTCCAAAATGGGTTAAGAAAAGTAAAAAAAATATTTAAAAAAAGTAGAAAAGTTAAATTCGACTTCGCCGAATCCATGAATACCCTCCACAGTGCCCTTTTAAAGTGATAGTTTTCGAACGTGAAAAAAAATTAACAATTTTGATTAGAAATATTTTTTTTGAGTAAAAAATTTTTTTTAATCATTTTTGAAAAAAAAAAATTAAAAATTTTTTTTTTTTGAGTGTTAATTTTTTTTCGAGTGTAAGTTTTTTTTGTTTAATTGTAAAAATATTTGTGAATGAAAAAAATACTTAAAAAATATTTTTCTGACTCTTAAATGTTTTTTAAGCTGGTTTAACGGGGTTTTCAACACGTGAATTAAAGGTGAAACCAATTTGAAATTCACGGTTTTGCTAATAATTTTTTAACCACAAGTCCTATAAATATCAAAAAAATCCTTGGGCACCCACATCGCGGATTAAATAAAAATCCCTAAAAAATTAAACTATACTAAGGGTTTCAGAAAGTTTCCATGGAGAGTCTAAATGACTCCAAAAAAATTTCGTGAAAATCAAAAATTTTCTTCTGCTCCCGCATAGCGGTTGAAGTATGACTTTTTTTGGAAATTTTTACTTAATCCACGATGTGGGTGCCCAAAGATTTTTTTGGTTTTTATGAGACTTCGGGGAGGCATTTGGAGTACGATTTGTCATTTACAAAAACCAAAAAAATAAAAAAATTCTATTAATTTTTTTTTTTTTGTAAAAAAAACATGGTTTTTTATGAAAAACCGTTTCAATACCGGTACGTACCGGTACCGAAGGAAAAGGTTTTTGGATACCGGTATCCGATACCAAAACTGAGTTTCGGTATTGGTATTGGTACCGATATTCAATTTAAAGGGTTTTGAAACGGATAACGGTATTGAAAAGGTATCGATTGCCAACATTGATTTTTACTCAAAATAAAATATTTTACACTCAAAAAAAATTTTACACTCAAAAAAAAATTTACACAAAAAAAAAATTATTTTTTTTTTTACAAAAATGACAATATTTTGTGTACATACGTACGTGCATTCATTCAGAAATATTTTTACAGTAAAAAAAACATTAAACTCGAAAAAAAATTTACACTCAAAAAAAAATTTTAATTTTTCTTTTTTTTTTTTAAAAAAAAGGCAAAAAAAGAGTTTTTTACTCAAAATAAAATATTTCTAATCAAAATTGTTAATTTTTTCACGTTAATGTACTTCCCTTTAAAAAAAATGCATTGTGGAGGGTATTCATAGATTCGGCAAAGTCGAATTTAACTTTTCTACTTGTTTCTTTTTGAAATTTGGTGTGGGGGGAGAAAAATTTCCCCCCAGTTGTGAAAATTGTATTTAATAAAAGCGAGAGCGTTAAAATAACTTTAATTCTTTGGCATTTAATTTGTTGTTGACATTTTACAAAATCAATATGGCTCCAGTTAGGCAAGGGATGTTCTGCGTATGTTCTTAGTTTAAGAAAATGTATTTTGAATAAGAAATCCTTAAACAGTATCTAGACAGTGTCTAGAATTTCATTTTGAATACGGCCGTTGCTGTATTGCCGGCACTCTTCACATGTGTTGATCACAATAGGCCCTAATTTTGAATCTAAAAGATTACCATTTTTTTGGATTCAAAATTAGGAGGGTCGGCAATTCTAAACTAAAATTTGGCTCCGTTTTGCTCTGTCTATTTAAAAATAGAAGGATAAAAAACCGAATGCATTCGATTTTTCAAAAAAGAAGAAGAAGAAATCGAATTTTGTAAAAATATAGACCTATGGCTAACATTTGGCTCACGATCAGCCGTTTTCAAATTTCCAAAATTTGTCTTTTTCATACTGTTCATAATTTTAAGGATTGCCACTGTTTCACATTTTATTTTCATATATTAATACAGTTCATATGTACTTTCAATCGTCATCATTATAAACATTTTTCTTTTTCCAGGTTTTTTTCTTATAAAAGAAGTAACTGGGTTTAATTTTATACGTACAGTAGAGTACGGTTATAACGAGTAACAGTTATACAAAATACTGTTAAAAAATTAAATAGGCCGTGGGGAAATCTTCAAGTGTTTCGATAGTCCCAAAAATTACGAAATAATATCACTATTTAAAGAAAACTTTACACAGAAAACTGAAATTTTTTTAAGAATTTTTGTAAAACCGATACCCAAATTAACTACATAAAGTTCTCTATAACCGTATTCTTCTGCACCTGTTTTTGTTTTTTTGTTCAAATATAAATGCTGTTTTTTTTTTTTGTGTTCATTTTGTATCATCATTTCACAGGTACTTTCAACATCCGAGGGCAATGTATTGGAAGATGAAAATGCCATTAACATTTTGTCATCAAGTAAAATCTTATCAGAAC
Source organism: Pegoplata infirma (assembly GCA_963921195.1). Classification (NCBI taxonomy): domain Eukaryota; kingdom Metazoa; phylum Arthropoda; class Insecta; order Diptera; family Anthomyiidae; genus Pegoplata; species Pegoplata infirma. The sequence goes on along the minus strand of OY992539.1, from coordinate 48,375,101 downwards.
AAATACAGGAGAAACAAATTATTGCAGTTGCTACCGAAACGGAAATTGATGAAGCGCGTCAACGTTATATACCCGTAGCCAAACATTCGGCCATATTGTTTTTCTGCATCACTGAATTAGCAAATATTGATCCAATGTACCAATATTCTTTGGGTTGGTTTTTAAATCTCTTTGTTAATGCCATCATTAAGGCGCCTAAGTCGTCAGAGCTAATTGAACGCTTGCAACATTTAAATAATTTTTTTACAAAATCAATTTATCAAAATGTATGTCGATCATTATTTGAAAAAGATAAATTGGTCATATCATTGGTCATGTGTTTAGGTATAATGTTATCAAAGGTAAGAGTTTTTTGCGATAAGAAATTAACATTTAATGAATGGAAGAGTTATTATAAAACACTGTGCAACACGAATTTGAATCTTGAATGGGAGCAGAAAGATTCTTAGTTATTTTTACTATAGAAAAATTAACTAATTCTGACACACTTTTTCTATAAGAAAAATTTCTCAGAATCTGAGACTTTTTCTATAAGAAAAATGTCTCAGAATCTGAGACTTTTTCTATAAGAAAAATGTCTCAGAATCTGAGACTTTTTCTATAAGAAAAATGTCTCAGAATCTGAGACTTTTTCTATAAGAAAAATGTCTGAGAATCTGAGACTTTCTATAAGAAAAATATATTTCAGAATCTGAAAATTTTTTATAATAATTTTTGATTTTCAGAATCAGAGACTTTTTCGATAAGAAAAATGTCACAGAATCTAAGACTTTTTCTATAAGAAAAATGTCCTAGAAACTGAGACTTTTTCTATAAGAAAAATGTCTCAGAATCTGAGACTTTTTCTATAAGAAAAATGTCTCAGAATCTGAGACTTTTTCTATTAGAAAAATGTCTCAGAATCTGAGACTTTTTCTATAAGAAAAATGTCTCAGAATCTGAGACTTTTTCTATAAGAAAAATGTCTCAGAATCTGAGACTTTTTCTATTAGAAAAATGTCTCAGAATCTGAGACAGTCTCAGAATCTGAGACTTTTTCTATAAGAAAAATGTCTCAGAATCTGAGACTTTTTCTATAAGAAAAATGTCTCAGAATCTGAGACTTTTTCTATAAGAAAAATGTCTCAGAATCTGAGACTTTTTCTATAAGAAAAATGTCTCAGAATCTGAGACTTTTTCTATAAGAAAAATGTCTCAGAATCTGAGACTTTTTCTATAAGAAAAATGTCTCAGAATCTGAGACTTTTTCTATAAGAAAAATGTCTCAGAATCTGAGACTTTTTCTATAAGAAAAATGTCTCAGAATCTGAGACTTTTTATATAAGAAAAATGTCTCAGAATCTGAGACTTTTTCTATAAGAAAAATGATTCTGAGACATTTTTCTTATAGAAAAAGTCTCAGATTCTGAGACGTTTTTCTTATAGAAAAAGTCTCAGATTCTGAGACATTTTTCTAATAGAAAAAGTCTCAGATTCTGAGACATTTTTCTAATAGAAAAAGTCTCAGATTCTGAGACATTTTTCTTATAGAAAAAGTCTCAGATTCTGAGACGTTTTTCTTATAGAAAAAGTCTCAGATTCTGAGACATTTTTCTTATAGAAAAAGTCTCAGATTCTGAGACATTTTTCTTATAGAAAAAGTCTCAGATTCTGAGACATTCTTCTTATAGAAAAAGTCTCAGATTCTGAGACATTTTTCTTATAGAAAAAGTCTCAGATTCTGAGACATTTTTCTTATAGAAAAAGTCTCAGATTCTGAGACATTTTTCTTATAGAAAAAGTCTCAGATTCTGAGACATTTTTCTTATAGAAAAAGTCTCAGATTCTGAGACATTTTTCTTATAGAAAAAGTCTCAGATTCTGAGACATTTTTCTTATAGAAAAAGTCTCAGATTCTGAGACATTTTTCTTATAGAAAAAGTCTCAGATTCTGAGACATTTTTCTTATAGAAAAAGTCTCAGATTCTGAGACATTTTTCTAATAGAAAAAGTCTCAGATTCTGAGACATTTTTCTTATAGAAAAAGTCTCAGATTCTGAGACGTTTTTCTTATAGAAAAAGTCTCAGATTCTGAGACATTTTTCTTATAGAAAAAGTCTCAGATTCTGAGACATTTTTCTTATAGAAAAAGTCTCAGATTCTGAGACATTTTTCTTATAGAAAAAGTCTCAGATTCTGAGACATTTTTCTTATAGAAAAAGTCTCAGATTCTGAGACATTTTTCTCATAGAAAAAGTCTCAGATTCTGAGACATTTTTCTTATAGAAAAAGTCTCAGATTCTGAGACATTTTTCTTATAGAAAAAGTCTCAGATTCTGAGACATTTTTCTTATAGAAAAAGTCTCAGATTCTGAGACATTTTTCTTATAGAAAAAGTCTCAGATTCTGAGACATTTTTCTTATAGAAAAAGTCTCAGATTCTGAGACATTTTTCTTATAGAAAAAGTCTCAGATTCTGAGACATTTTTCTTATAGAAAAAGTCTCAGATTCTGAGACATTTTTCTTATAGAAAAAGTCTCAGATTCTGAGACATTTTTCTTATAGAAAAAGTCTCAGATTCTGAGACATTTTTCTTATAGAAAAAGTCTCAGATTCTGAGACGTTTTTCAAATAGAAAAAGTCTCAGATTCTGAGACATTTTTCTTATAGAAAAAGTCTCAGATTCTGAGACGTTTTTCTAATAGAAAAAGTCTCAGATTCTGAGACGTTTTTCTTATAGAAAAAGTCTCAGATTCTGAGACATTTTTCTAATAGAAAAAGTCTCAGATTCTGAGACATTTTTCTTATAGAAAAAGTCTCAGATTCTGAGACATTTTTCTTATAGAAAAAGTCTCAGATTCTGAGACATTTTTCTTATAGAAAAAGTCTCAGATTCTGAGACATTTTTCTTTTAGAAAAAGTCTCAGATTCTGAGACATTTTTCTTATAGAAAAAGTCTCAGATTCTGAGACATTTTTCTTATAGAAAAAGTCTCAGATTCTGAGACATTTTTCTTATAGAAAAAGCCTCAGATTCTGAGACATTTTTCTTATAGAAAAAGTCTCAGATTCTGAGACATTTTTCTTATAGAAAAAGTCTCAGATTCTGAGACATTTTTCTTATAGAAAAAGTCTCAGATTCTGAGACATTTTTCTTATAGAAAAAGTCTCAGATTCTGAGACGTTTTTCTAATAGAAAAAGTCTCAGATTCTGAGACATTTTTCTTATAGAAGAAGTATCAGATTCTGAGACATTTTTCTTATAGAAGAAGTCTCAGATTCTGAGACATTTTTCTTATAGAAGAAGTCTCAGATTCTGAGACATTTTTCTTATAGAAAAAGTCTCAGATTCTGAGACATTTTTCTTATACAAAAAGTCTCAGATTCTGAGACATTTTTCTTATAGAAAAAGTCTCAGATTCTGAGACATTTTTCTTATAGAAAAAGTCTCAGATTCTGAGACATTTTTCTTATAGAAAAAGTCTCAGATTCTGAGACATTTTTCTTATAGAAAAAGTCTCAGATTCTGAGACATTTTTCTTATAGAAAAAGTCTCAGATTCTGAGACGTTTTTCTTATAGAAAAAGTCTCAGATTCTGAGACATTTTTCTTATAGAAAAAGTCTCAGATTCTGAGACATTTTTCTTATAGAAAAAGTCTCAGATTCTGAGACATTTTTCTTATAGAAAAAGTCTCAGATTCTGAGACATTTTTCTTATAGAAAAAGTCTCAGATTCTGAGACATTTTTCTTATAGAAAAAGTCTCAGATTCTGAGACATTTTTCTTATAGAAAAAGTCTCAGATTCTGAGACATTTTTCTTATAGAAAAAGTCTCAGATTCTGAGACATTTTTCTTATAGAAAAAGTCTCAGATTCTGAGACGTTTTTCTTATAGAAAAAGTCTCAGATTCTGAGACATTTTTCTAATAGAAAAAGTCTCAGATTCTGAGACATTTTTCTAATAGAAAAAGTCTCAGATTCTGAGACATTTTTCTAATAGAAAAAGTCTCAGATTCTGAGACATTTTTCTAATAGAAAAAGTCTCAGATTCTGAGACATTTTTCTAATAGAAAAAGTCTCAGATTCTGAGACATTTTTCTTATAGAAAAAGTCTCAGATTCTGAGACGTTTTTCTTATAGAAAAAGTCTCAGATTCTGAGACATTTTTCTAATAGAAAAAGTCTCAGATTCTGAGACATTTTTCTTATAGAAAAAAGTCTCAGATTCTGAGACATTTTTCTTATAGAAAAAGTCTCAGATTCTGAGACGTTTTTTTAATAGAAAAAGTCTCAGATTCTGAGACGTTTTTTTAATAGAAAAAGTCTCAGATTCTGAGACATTTTTCTTATAGAAAAAGTCTCAGATTCTGAGACATTTTTCTTATAGAAAAAGTATCATATTCTGAGACATTTTTCTTATAGAAAAAGTCTCAGATTCTGAGACGTTTTTCTTATAGAAAATGTCTCAGATTTTGAGACATTTTTCTAATAGAAAAAGTCTCAGATTCTGAGACATTTTTCTTATAGAAAAAGTCTCAGATTCTGAGACGTTTTTCTTATAGAAAAAGTATCATATTCTGAGACATTTTTCTTATAGAAAAAGTCTCAGATTCTGAGACTTTTTCTATAAGAAAAATGTCTCAGAATCTGAGACTTTTTCTATTAGAAAAATGTCTCAAATCTGAGACTTTTTCTATAAGAAAAATGTCTTTTTCTATAAGAAAAATGTCTCAGAATCTGAGACATTTTTCTGAGAAAAAGTCTCAGATTCTGAGACATTTTTCTTATAGAAAAGTCTCAGATTCTGAGACATTTTTCTTATAGAAAAAGTCTCAGATTCTGAGACATTTTTCTTATAGAAAAAGTCTCAGATTCTGAGACATTTTTCTTATAGAAAAAGTCTCAGATTCTGAGACATTTTTCTTATAGAAAAAGTCTCAGATTCTGAGACATTTTTCTTATAGAAAAAGTCTCAGATTCTGAGACATTTTTCTTATAGAAAAAGTCTCAGATTCTGAGACATTTTTCTTATAGAAAAAGTCTCAGATTCTGAGACATTTTTCTAATAGAAAAAGTCTCAGATTCTGAGACATTTTTCTTATAGAAAAAGTCTCAGATTCTGAGACGTTTTTCTTATAGAAAAAGTATCATATTCTGAGACATTTTTCTTATAGAAAAAGTCTCAGATTCTGAGACGTTTTTCTTATAGAAAAAGTCTCAGATTTTGAGACATTTTTCTAATAGAAAAAGTCTCAGATTCTGAGACATTTTTCTTATAGAAAAATGTCTCAGAATCTGAGACTTTTTCTATTAGAAAAATGTCTCAGAATCTGAGACTTTTTCTATTAGAAAAATGTCTCAGAATCTGAGACTTTTTCTATAAGAAAAACGTCTCAGAATCTGAGACTTTTTCTATAAGAAAAATGTCTCAGAATCTGAGACTTTTTCTATAAGAAAAATGTCTTTTTCTATAAGAAAAATGTCTCAGAATCTGAGACTTTTTCTGAGAAAAAGTCTCAGATTCTGAGACATTTTTCTTATAGAAAAAGTCTCAGATTCTGAGACATTTTTCTTATAGAAAAAGTCTCAGATTCTGAGACATTTTTCTTATAGAAAAAGTCTCAGATTCTGAGACATTTTTCTTATAGAAAAAGTCTCAGATTCTGAGACATTTTTCTTATAGAAAAAGTCTCAGATTCTGAGACATTTTTCTTATAGAAAAAGTCTCAGATTCTGAGACGTTTTTCTTATAGAAAAAGTCTCAGATTCTGAGACATTTTCTAATAGAAAAAGTCTCAGATTCTGAGACATTTTTCTAATAGAAAAAGTCTCAGATTCTATAAGAAAAATGTCTCAGAATCTGAGACTTTTTCTATTAGAAAAAATGTCTCAAAATCTGAGACTTTTTCTATAAGAAAAACGTCTCAGAATCTGAGACTTTTTCTATAAGAAAAATGTCTCAGAATATGATACTTTTTCTATAAGAAAAACGTCTCAGAATCTGAGACTTTTTCTATAAGAAAAATGTCTCAGAATCTGAGACTTTTTCTATTAGAAAAATGTCTCAGAATCTGAGACTTTTTCTATAAGAAAAATGTCTCAGAATCTGAGACTTTTTCTATAAGAAAAATGTCTCAGAATCTGAGACTTTTTCTATAAGAAAAATGTCTCAGAATCTGAGACTTTTTCTATAAGAAAAATGTCTCAGAATCTGAGACTTTTTCTATAAGAAAAATGTCTCAGAATCTGAGACTTTTTCTATAAGAAAAATGTCTCAGAATCTGAGACTTTTTCTATAAGAAAAATGTCTCAGAATCTGAGACTTTTTCTATAAGAAAAATGTCTCAGAATCTGAGACTTTTTCTCAGAAAAATGTCTCAGATTCTGAGACATTTTTCTTATAGAAAAAGACATTTTTCTTATAGAAAAAGTCTCAGATTTTGAGACATTTTTCTAATAGAAAAAGTCTCAGATTCTGAGACATTTTTCTTATAGAAAAAGTCTCAGATTCTGAGACGTTTTTCTTATAGAAAAAGTCTCAGATTCTGAGACATTTTTCTAATAGAAAAAGTCTCAGAATCTGAGACTTTTTCTATTAGAAAAATGTCTCAAAATCTGAGACTTTTTCTATAAGAAAAACGTCTCAGAATCTGAGACTTTTTCTATAAGAAAAATGTCTCAGAATATGATACTTTTTCTATAAGAAAAACGTCTCAGAATCTGAGACTTTTTCTATAAGAAAAATGTCTCAGAATCTGAGACTTTTTCTATTAGAAAAATGTCTCAAAATCTGAGACTTTTTCTATAAGAAAAACGTCTCAGAATCTGAGACTTTTTCTATAAGAAAAATGTCTCAGAATATGATACTTTTTCTATAAGAAAAATGTCTCAGAATCTGAGACTTTTTCTATAAGAAAAATGTCTCAGAATCTGAGACTTTTTCTATTAAAAAAACGTCTCAGAATCTGAGACTTTTTCTATTAAAAAAACGTCTCAGAATCTGAGACTTTTTCTATAAGAAAAATGTCTCAGAATCTGAGACTTTTTCTATAAGAAAAATGTCTCAGAATCTGAGACTTTTTCTATTAGAAAAATGTCTCAGAATCTGAGACTTTTTCTATAAGAAAAACGTCTCAGAATCTGAGACTTTTTCTATAAGAAAAATGTCTCAGAATCTGAGACTTTTTCTATTAGAAAAATGTCTCAGAATCTGAGACTTTTTCTATTAGAAAAATGTCTCAGAATCTGAGACTTTTTCTATTAGAAAAATGTCTCAGAATCTGAGACTTTTTCTATTAGAAAAATGTCTCAGAATCTGAGACTTTTTCTATAAGAAAAACGTCTCAGAATCTGAGACTTTTTCTATAAGAAAATGTCTCAGAATCTGAGACTTTTTCTATAAGAAAAATGTCTCAGAATCTGAGACTTTTTCTATAAGAAAAATGTCTCAGAATCTGAGACTTTTTCTATAAGAAAAATGTCTCAGAATCTGAGACTTTTTCTATAAGAAAAATGTCTCAGAATCTGAGACTTTTTCTATAAGAAAAATGTCTCAGAATCTGAGACTTTTTCTATAAGAAAAATGTCTCAGAATCTGAGACTTTTTCTATAAGAAAAATGTCTCAGAATCTGAGACTTTTTCTATAAGAAAAATGTCTCAGAATCTGAGACTTTTTCTATAAGAAAAATGTCACAGAATCTGAGACTTTTTCTATAAGAAAAATGTCTCAGAATCTGAGACTTTTTCTATAAGAAAAATGTCTCAGAATCTGAGACTTTTTGTATAAGAAAAATGTCTCAGATCTGAGACTTTTTCTATAAGAAAAATGTCTCAGAATCTGAGACTTCTTCTATAAGAAAAATGTCTCAGAATCTGAGACTTCTTCTATAAGAAAATGTCTCAGAATCTGAGACTTTTTCTATTAGAAAAACGTCTCAGTATCTGAGACTTTTTTCTATAAGAAAAATGTCTCAGAATCTGAGACTTTTTCTATAAGAAAAATGTCTCAGAATCTGAGACTTTTTCTATAAGAAAAATGTCTCAGAATCTGAGGCTTTTTCTATAAGAAAAATGTCTCAGAATCTGAGACTTTTTCTATAAGAAAAACGTCTCAGAATCTGAGACTTTTTTCTATTAGAAAACGTCTCAGAATCTGAGACTTTTTCTATAAGAAAAATGTCTCAGAATCTGAGACTTTTTCTATTTGAAAAACGTCTCAGAATCTGAGACTTTTTCTATAAGAAAAATGTCTCAGAATCTGAGACTTTTTCTATAAGAAAAATGTCTCAGAATCTGAGACTTTTTCTATAAGAAAAATGTCTCAGAATCTGAGACTTTTTCTATAAGAAAAATGTCTCAGAATCTGAGACTTTGTTCTATAAGAAAAATGTCTCAGAATCTGAGACTTTTTCTATAAGAAAAATGTCTCAGAATCTGAGACTTTTTCTATAAGAAAAATGTCTCAGAATCTGAGACTTTTTCTATAAGAAAAATGTCTCAGAATCTGAGACTTTTTCTATAAGAAAAATGTCTCAGAATCTGAGACTTTTTCTATAAGAAAAATGTCTCAGAATCTGAGACTTTTTCTATAAGAAAAATGTCTCAGAATCTGAGACTTTTTCTATGAGAAAAATGTCTCAGAATCTGAGACTTTTTCTATAAGAAAAATGTCTCAGAATCTGAGACTTTTTCTATAAGAAAAATGTCTCAGAATCTGAGACTTTTTCTATAAGAAAAATGTCTCAGAATCTGAGACTTTTTCTATAAGAAAAATGTCTCAGAATCTGAGACTTTTTCTATAAGAAAAACGTCTCAGAATCTGAGACTTTTTCTATAAGAAAAATGTCTCAGAATCTGAGACTTTTCTATTAGAAAAATGTCTCAGAATCTGAGACTTTTTCTATAAGAAAAATGTCTCAGAATCTGAGACTTTTTCTATAAGAAAAATGTCTCAGAATCTGAGACTTTTTCTATAAGAAAAATGTCTCAGAATCTGAGACTTTTTCTATAAGAAAAATGTCTCAGAATCTGAGACTTTTTCTATAAGAAAAATGTCTCAGAATCTGAGACTTTTTCTATAAGAAAAATGTCTCAGAATCTGAGACTTTTTCTATAAGAAAAATGTCTCAGAATCTGAGACTTTTTCTATAAGAAGAATGTCTCAGAATCTGAGACTTTTTCTATAAGAAAAATGTCTCAGAATCTGAGACTTTTTCTATAAGAAAAATGTCTCAGAATCTGAGACTTTTTCTATAAGAAAAATGTCTCAGAATCTGAGACTTTTTCTATAAGAAAAACGTCTCAGAATCTGAGACTTTTTCTATAAGAAAAATGTCTCAGAATCTGAGACTTTTTCTATTAGAAAAATGTCTCAGAATCTGAGACTTTTTCTATTAGAAAAATGTCTCAGAATCTGAGACTTTTTCTATAAGAAAAACGTCTCAGAATCTGAGACTTTTTCTATAAGAAAAATGTCTCAGAATCTGAGACTTTTTCTATAAGAAAAATGTCTCAGAATCTGAGACTTTTTCTATAAGAAAAATGTCTCAGAATCTGAGACTTTTTCTATAAGAAAAATGTCTCAGAATCATTTTTCTTATAGAAAAAGTCTCAGATTCTGAGACATTTTTCTTATAGAAAAAGTCTCAGATTCTGAGACATTTTTCTTATAGAAAAAGTCTCAGATTCTGAGACATTTTTCTTATAGAAAAAGTCTCAGATTCTGAGACATTTTTCTTATAGAAAAAGTCTCAGATTCTGAGACATTTTTCTTATAGAAAAAGTCTCAGATTCTGAGACATTTTTCTTATAGAAAAAGTCTCAGATTCTGAGACATTTTTCTAATAGAAAAAGTCTCAGATTCTGAGATATTTTTCTTATAGAAAAAGTCTCAGATTCTGAGACGTTTTTCTTATAGAAAAAGTATCATATTCTGAGACATTTTTCTTATAGAAAAAGTCTCAGATTCTGAGACGTTTTTCTTATAGAAAAAGTCTCAGATTTTGAGACATTTTTCTAATAGAAAAAGTCTCAGATTCTGAGACATTTTTCTTATAGAAAAATGTCTCAGAATCTGAGACTTTTTCTATTAGAAAAATGTCTCAGAATCTGAGACTTTTTCTATTAGAAAAATGTCTCAGAATCTGAGACTTTTTCTATAAGAAAAACGTCTCAGAATCTGAGACTTTTTCTATAAGAAAAATGTCTCAGAATCTGAGACTTTTTCTATAAGAAAAATGTCTTTTTCTATAAGAAAAATGTCTCAGAATCTGAGACATTTTTCTGAGAAAAAGTCTCAGATTCTGAGACATTTTTCTTATAGAAAAAGTCTCAGATTCTGAGACATTTTTCTTATAGAAAAAGTCTCAGATTCTGAGACATTTTTCTTATAGAAAAAGTCTCAGATTCTGAGACATTTTTCTTATAGAAAAAGTCTCAGATTCTGAGACATTTTTCTTATAGAAAAAGTCTCAGATTCTGAGACATTTTTCTTATAGAAAAAGTCTCAGATTCTGAGACATTTTTCTTATAGAAAAAGTCTCAGATTCTGAGACATTTTTCTTATACTTAGAAAAAGTCTCAGATTCTGAGACATTTTTCTTATAGAAAAAGTCTCAGATTCTGAGACGTTTTTCTAATAGAAAAAGTCTCAGATTCTGAGACGTTTTTCTTATAGAAAAAGTCTCAGATTCTGAGACGTTTTTCTTATAGAAAAAGTCTCAGATTCTGAGACATTTTTCTTATAGAAAAAGTCTCAGATTCTGAGACATTTTTCTAATAGAAAAAGTCTCAGATTCTGAGACATTTTTCTTATAGAAAAAGTCTCAGATTCTGAGACATTTTTCTTATAGAAAAAGTCTCAGATTCTGAGACATTTTTCTTATAGAAAAAGTCTCAGATTCTGAGACATTTTTCTTATAGAAAAAGTCTCAGATTCTGAGACATTTTTCTTATAGAAAAAGTCTCAGATTCTGAGACATTTTTCTTATAGAAAAAGTCTCAGATTCTGAGACATTTTTCTTATAGAAAAAGTCTCAGATTCTGAGACATTTTTCTAATAGAAAAAGTCTCAGATTCTGAGACATTTTTCTTATAGAAAAAGTCTCAGATTCTGAGACATTTTTCTTATAGAAAAAGTCTCAGATTCTGAGACATTTTTCTTATAGAAAAAGTCTCAGATTCTGAGACATTTTTCTTATAGAAAAAGTCTCAGATTCTGAGACATTTTTCTTATAGAAAAAGTCTCAGATTCTGAGACATTTTTCTTATAGAAAAAGTCTCAGATTCTGAGACATTTTTCTTATAGAAAAAGTCTCAGATTCTGAGACATTTTTCTTATAGAAAAAGTCTCAGATTCTGAGACATTTTTCTTATAGAAAAAGTCTCAGATTCTGAGACATTTTTCTTATAGAAAAAGTCTCAGATTCTGAGACATTTTTCTTATAGAAAAAGTCTCAGATTCTGAGACATTTTTCTTATAGAAAAAGTCTCAGATTCTGAGACATTTTTCTTATAGAAAAAGTCTCAGATTCTGAGACATTTTTCTTATAGAAAAGGTCTCAGATTCTGAGACATTTTTCTTATAGAAAAAGTCTCAGATTCTGAGACGTTTTTCTTATAGAAAAAGTCTCAGATTCTGAGACGTTTTTCTTATAGAAAAAGTCTCAGATTCTGAGACATTTTTCTAATAGAAAAAGTCTCAGATTCTGAGACATTTTTCTTATAGAAAAAGTCTCAGATTCTGAGACGTTTTTCTTATAGAAAAAGTCTCAGATTCTGAGACATTTTTCTAATAGAAAAAGTCTCAGATTCTGAGACATTTTTTTTATAGAAAAAGTCTCAGATTCTGAGACATTTTTCTTATAGAAAAAGTCTCAGATTCTGAGACATTTTTCTTATAGAAAAAGTCTCAGATTCTGAGACATTTTTCTTATAGAAAAAGTCTCAGATTCTGAGACATTTTTCTTATAGAAAAAGTCTCAGATTCTGAGACATTTTTCTTATAGAAAAAGTCTCAGATTCTGAGACATTTTTCTTATAGAAAAAGTCTCAGATTCTGAGACATTTTTCTTATAGAAAAAGTCTCAGATTCTGAGACATTTTTCTTATAGAAAAAGTCTCAGATTCTGAGACATTTTTCTTATAGAAAAAGTCTCAGATTCTGAGACATTTTTCTTATAGAAAAAGTCTCAGATTCTGAGACATTTTTCTTATAGAAAAAGTCTCAGATTCTGAGACATTTTTCTTATAGAAAAAGTCTCAGATTCTGAGACATTTTTCTTATAGAAAAAGTCTCAGATTCTGAGACATTTTTCTTATAGAAAAAGTCTCATATTCTGAGACATTTTTCTTATAGAAAAAGTCTCAGATTCTGAGACGTTTTTCTAATAGAAAAAGTCTCAGATTCTGAGACATTTTTCTTATAGAAAAAGTCTCAGATTCTGAGACATTTTTCTTATAGAAAAAGTCTCAGATTCTGAGACATTTTTCTTATAGAAAAAGTCTCAGATTCTGAGACATTTTTCTTATACAAAAAGTCTCAGATTCTGAGACATTTTTCTTATACAAAAAGTCTCAGATTCTGAGACAATTTTCTTATAGAAAAAGTCTCAGATTCTGAGACATTTTTCTTAGAGACATTTTTCTTATAGAAAAAGTCTCAGATTCTGAGACATTTTTCTTATAGAAAAAGTCTCAGATTCTGAGACATTTTTCTTATAGAAAAAGTCTCAGATTCTGAGACATTTTTCTTATAGAAAAAGTCTCAGATTCTGAGACATTTTTCTTATAGAAAAAGTCTCAGATTCTGAGACATTTTTCTTATAGAAAAAGTCTCAGATTCTGAGACGTTTTTCTTATAGAAAAAGTCTCAGATTCTGAGACATTTTTCTAATAGAAAAAGTCTCAGATTCTGAGACATTTTTCTAATAGAAAAAGTCTCAGATTCTGAGACATTTTTCTAATAGAAAAAGTCTCAGATTCTGAGACATTTTTCTTATAGAAAAAGTCTCAGATTCTGAGACGTTTTTCTTATAGAAAAAGTCTCAGATTCTGAGACATTTTTCTTATAGAAAAAGTCTCAGATTCTGAGACGTTTTTCTAATAGAAAAAGTCTCAGATTCTGAAACGTTTTTCTTATAGAAAAAGTCTCAGATTCTGAGACATTTTTCTTATAGAAAAAGTCTCAGATTCTGAGACATTTTTCTAATAGAAAAAGTCTCAGATTCTGAGACATTTTTCTAATAGAAAAAGTCTCAGATTCTGAGACATTTTTCTTATAGAAAAAGTCTCAGATTCTGAGACATTTTTCTTATAGAAAAAGTCTCAGATTCTGAGACATTTTTCTTATAGAAAAAGTCTCAGATTCTGAGACATTTTTCTTATAGAAAAAGTCTCAGATTCTGAGACATTTTTCTTATAGAAAAAGTCTCAGATTCTGAGACATTTTTCTTATAGAAAAAGTCTCAGATTCTGAGACATTTTTCTTATAGAAAAAGTCTCAGATTCTGAGACATTTTTCTTATAGAAAAAGTCTCAGATTCTGAGACATTTTTCTTATAGAAAAAGTCTCAGATTCTGAGACATTTTTCTTATAGAAAAAGTCTCAGATTCTGAGACATTTTTCTTATAGAAAAAGTCTCAGATTCTGAGACATTTTTCTTATAGAAAAAGTCTCAGATTCTGAGACATTTTTCTTATAGAAAAAGTCTCAGATTCTGAGACATTTTTCTTATAGAAAAAGTCTCAGATTCTGAGACATTTTTCTTATAGAAAAAGTCTCAGATTCTGAGACATTTTTCTAATAGAAAAAGTCTCAGATTCTGAGACATTTTTCTTATAGAAAAAGTCTCAGATTCTGAGACATTTTTCTAATAGAAACAGTCTCAGATTCTGAGACATTTTTCTTATAGAAAAAGTCTCAGATTCTGAGACATTTTTCTTATAGAAAATTTTTCTTATAAAAAAGTCTCAGATTCTGAGACATTTTTCTTATAGAAAAAGTCTCAGATTCTGAGACATTTTTCTTATAGAAAAAGTCTCAGATTCTGAGACATTTTTCTTATAGAAAAAGTCTCAGATTCTGAGACATTTTTCTTATAGAAAAAGTCTCAGATTCTGAGACATTTTTCTTATAGAAAAAGTCTCAGATTCTGAGACATTTTTCTTATAGAAAAAGTCTCAGATTCTGAGACATTTTTCTTATAGAAAAAGTCTCAGATTCTGAGACATTTTTCTTATAGAAAAAGTCTCAGATTCTGAGACATTTTTCTTATAGAAAAAGTCTCAGATTCTGAGACATTTTTCTTATAGAAAAAGTCTCAGATTCTGAGACATTTTTCTTATAGAAAAAGTCTCAGATTCTGAGACATTTTTCTTATAGAAAAGTCTCAGATTCTGAGACATTTTTCTTATAGAAAAGTCTCAGATTCTGAGACATTTTTCTTATAGAAAAAGTCTCAGATTCTGAGACATTTTTCTTATAGAAAAAGTCTCAGATTCTGAGACATTTTTCTTATAGAAAAAGTCTCAGATTCTGAGACATTTTTCTTATAGAAAAAGTCTCAGATTCTGAGACATTTTTCTTATAGAAAAAGTCTCAGATTCTGAGACATTTTTCTTATAGAAAAAGTCTCAGATTCTGAGACATTTTTCTTATAGAAAAAGTCTCAGATTCTGAGACATTTTTCTTATAGAAAAAGTCTCAGATTCTGAGACATTTTTCTTATAGAAAAAGTCTCAGATTCTGAGACATTTTTCTAATAGAAAAAGTCTCAGATTCTGAGACATTTTTCTAATAGAAAAAGTCTCAGATTCTGAGACATTTTTCTAATAGAAAAAGTCTCAGATTCTGAGACATTTTTCTTATAGAAAAAGTCTCAGATTCTGAGACATTTTTCTAATAGAAAAAGTCTCAGATTCTGAGACATTTTTCTTATAGAAAAAGTCTCAGATTCTGAGACATTTTTCTTATAGAAAAAGTCTCAGATTCTGAGACATTTTTCTTATAGAAAAAGTCTCAGATTCTGAGACATTTTTCTTATAGAAAAAGTCTCAGATTCTGAGACATTTTTCTTATAGAAAAAGTCTCAGATTCTGAGACATTTTTCTTATAGAAAAAGTCTCAGATTCTGAGATATTTTTCTTATAGAAAAAGTCTCAGATTCTGAGACATTTTTCTTATAGAAAAAGTCTCAGATTCTGAGACATTTTTCTTATAGAAAAAGTCTCAGATTCTGAGATGTTTTTCTAATAGAAAAAGTCTCAGATTCTGAGACGTTTTTCTTATAGAAAAAGTCTCAGATTCTGAGACATTTTTCTTATAGAAAAAGTCTCAGATTCTGAGACATTTTTCTTATAGAAAAAGTCTCAGATTCTGAGACATTTTTCTTATAGAAAAAGTCTCAGATTCTGAGACATTTTTCTTATAGAAAAAGTCTCAGATTCTGAGACATTTTTCTTATAGAAAAAGTCTCAGATTCTGAGACATTTTTCTTATAGAAAAAGTCTCAGATTCTGAGACATTTTTCTTATAGAAAAAGTCTCAGATTCTGAGACATTTTTCTTATAGAAAAAGTCTCAGATTCTGAGACATTTTTCTTATAGAAAAAGTCTCAGATTCTGAGACATTTTTCTTATAGAAAAAGTCTCAGATTCTGAGACATTTTTCTTATAGAAAAAGTCTCAGATTCTGAGACATTTTTCTTATAGAAAAAGTCTCAGATTCTGAGACATTTTTCTTATAGAAAAAGTCTCAGATTCTGAGACATTTTTCTTATAGAAAAAGTCTCAGATTCTGAGACATTTTTCTTATAGAAAAAGTCTCAGATTCTGAGACATTTTTCTTATAGAAAAAGTCTCAGATTCTGAGACATTTTTCTTATAGAAAAAGTCTCAGATTCTGAGACATTTTTCTTATAGAAAAAGTCTCAGATTCTGAGACATTTTTCTTATAGAAAAAGTCTCAGATTCTGAGACATTTTTCTTATAGAAAAAGTCTCAGATTCTGAGACATTTTTCTTATAGAAAAAGTCTCAGATTCTGAGACATTTTTCTTATAGAAAAAGTCTCAGATTCTGAGACATTTTTCTTATAGAAAAAGTCTCAGATTCTGAGACATTTT
The DNA here is from genome assembly GCA_963921195.1 of Pegoplata infirma. Lineage (NCBI taxonomy): Eukaryota > Metazoa > Arthropoda > Insecta > Diptera > Anthomyiidae > Pegoplata > Pegoplata infirma. The sequence continues at coordinate 48,359,001 of OY992539.1, read as the reverse complement.
TCTTATAGAAAAAGTCTCAGATTCTGAGACATTTTTCTTATAGAAAAAGTCTCAGATTCTGAGACATTTTTCTTATAGAAAAAGTCTCAGATTCTGAGACATTTTTCTTATAGAAAAAGTCTCAGATTCTGAGACATTTTTCTTATAGAAAAAGTCTCAGATTCTGAGACATTTTTCTTATAGAAAAAGTCTCAGATTCTGAGACATTTTTCTTATAGAAAAAGTCTCAGATTCTGAGACATTTTTCTTATAGAAAAAGTCTCAGATTCTGAGACATTTTTCTTATAGAAAAAGTCTCAGATTCTGAGACATTTTTCTTATAGAAAAAGTCTCAGATTCTGAGACATTTTTCTTATAGAAAAAGTCTCAGATTCTGAGACATTTTTCTTATAGAAAAAGTCTCAGATTCTGAGACATTTTTCTTATAGAAAAAGTCTCAGATTCTGAGACATTTTTCTTATAGAAAAAGTCTCAGATTCTGAGACATTTTTCTTATAGAAAAAGTCTCAGATTCTGAGACATTTTTCTTATAGAAAAAGTCTCAGATTCTGAGACATTTTTCTTATAGAAAAAGTCTCAGATTCTGAGACATTTTTCTTATAGAAAAAGTCTCAGATTCTGAGACATTTTTCTTATAGAAAAAGTCTCAGATTCTGAGACATTTTTCTTATAGAAAAAGTCTCAGATTCTGAGACATTTTTCTTATAGAAAAAGTCTCAGATTCTGAGACATTTTTCTTATAGAAAAAGTCTCAGATTCTGAGACATTTTTCTTATAGAAAAAGTCTCAGATTCTGAGACATTTTTCTTAAAGAAAAAGTCTCAGATTCTGAGACATTTTTCTTATAGAAAAAGTCTCAGATTCTGAGACATTTTTCTTATAGAAAAAGTCTCAGATTCTGAGACATTTTTCTTATAGAAAAAGTCTCAGATTCTGAGACATTTTTCTTATAGAAAAAGTCTCAGATTCTGAGACATTTTTCTTATTGAAAAAGTCTCAGATTCTGAGACATTTTTCTTATAGAAAATGTCTCAGATTCTGAGACATTTTTCTTTTACAAAAAGATTTAAATTTTAGTTTTCTGAGATTCAAATTCTAAGAATTTTTTCTTCTTGTATCAAAATACTCTTTTAGAATTATGTTAGATTTAAAACAGTATAAACAAAATAAGATTATTATTCATTTTTTCTAATTTTCTGGTCATCATTAATATAAAATGCATTAATTTTCTTTCTTTTTATCCCCATCTTTTTTTTTACAATTTATCCTCACGAACTGACTTTCTGCCATACAAAACTAATACAAATGATATAATGGGTACATATTTTCATTTCTTGTGTTGCTACTCTATGAATTTGCTATTTATACTTATATAAAAAAACCATTGATACTGCTGACTGTTGCTGTTACTGCTGCTGCTTGTGCTGCTGCTGGATTGCATCTCTTGACTTCACCACTCATTTTCCTCTTTTTTTTTTTGTGCTTAATTAAAAAAATAAATGCTACAAAAAATATAAATAAAAAAAAAATATCAACAACAAGGGTAAAATAAATAAAACCCATTTGTTGTTCTTTTTAACGGGAGGCGTTGGATTGCAAAGTATTCCATCTAATCCAGCACCAGCATGGCTTCCTGAAAAGGCTTGGTTTCAAATAGTGCTAGCCAGCAACTTGGAAGGGTAAGTACAACAACAACAACAACACCAAAAATATGTAATAATGTATTATTTTTATAGTGGCAGCACAATTTGTATTAATACAAATACACCAAATAAGTATAAGAAGCACAACAAAAAAATAAAAATTTAATACTGAATGCATGAATGTATAAGAAAATAAAATATTTTAAATTGCATAGAAATAATTTTAGCATTCGCATCGTTTGCAAAACCAACAACATTGAACAGAATCATATTGTTTTTATAATCGGTAGGGTGGTACAAATTTATTGCCATTTTTGGAATCTATAGGACGACTTTAGGGAATTCTTTTTAAAAGCATTAACCCGCCGTGTTTTATATACTCACTTCGTCTTTCTGAGTATAACGAACCAAATAATGGGTCTCACAATTAGACCCCAGCTCATAATTTTTAAACCCCTTGATCGATTGTGCTAAAATTCAAAAGCAATCTGACAAATAGAATAAAAACAAGTAAGAAAATTTTAGTCGGTCAAGACCCACCATACAAATTAAATTTTTAATTAGTGTAGAAAACACACACAAATAAAACTAAAATGAAAAAGGAAGTTTTAAACTTTTTTTGTAATTTTTCTAACTTTTAAACATGACAATGTTTTTATTTTTAGGCTGGTGTCTAATTTTAAAAAAATGTTTTATATAAAATAATAGCCCACCTCGTGGTGAATAAAAAAATATACACCAGCTGGTGAACAAAACGCAACATAAATATTTTTCATCAATTTTTTTTCATCAATATTTTTTTTAATCAATATTTTTTTAATCAATATTGTTTTCATCAATGTTTGTTTCACCTATATTTTTATACCCTCCACTCTAGTGATAGAGGGTATATATAAGTTTTTCATTCCGTTTGTAACTCATCGAAATATCGGTCTGGGACCCCATAAAGGAAATATATTCATGATCCCTGATCGATTTAAAGACATTCTAGCGATGTCCGTCTGTCCATCTGTCTGTGGAAATGGTGATCACGGCCAAAATATTACACGTAACATATTTATTGGAAGTTCTCCCGAGAAGTTTGGTATTGCATTTGAGCGATATCGGTTCAGCGGTTCAAAAGTTATGAACGAAAATGTAAGGACACCTCAAAAGTTTTAGTGCATTCAACATAACCTAAAAATACAAAATGCTTTAATTCGGCTGCTGGTTGACTTATGTGAACATATTTGAACACCAAATTGTATTTAAACAAGTACAAACATATTTTTTGACAAAAAAAAAAGAAAAAAATCGTGGATTTTTTTTTTGTACCAAATTTTTTTTCGTGAAAAATTTTTTAAAAAAATTTTTTTTTTTTTTCAAAAGTAGTTTCCTTTTAAGTAAAGTTTTTGCAATAATCTTTTAGACATTGTGGGGGGTATCACTACATTCGCCAAGGCCGAATTTAACTTTTTTACTTGTTTTTTATTAATATTTTTTTTCAACAACATTTTTTTAATAAATATTTTTTTTTAATCAATATTTATTTTTTCATAAATATTTTTTTCTCATCAATATTTTTTTTCATCAATGTTTTTTTTTCATCAATATTTTTTTTATCAATATTTCTTTAATCAATATTTTTTTTATCAATATTTTTTTTTTTCATCATTATTTTTTTTTTTTCATCAATATTTTTTTTCTTCAAAATTTTTTTTTCTTCAATATTTTATTTTATCAATATTTTTTTTTTTTTTTTGTACCCGAGTAAAAAAGTTCCTATATAATTGTATATAATTTTATAAACATCATATATGATTAAATAGAATTATATAGAATTTGATGCGAAAAATGAGTCGATAAAACCGTATAAAATTTTATCAATGTTACTTGTGTTTTGATAAATTTTTTATATAATTTTATGCGAAATTTGGACCCCTATTTTTATATAACAAAAGCAAATTTATATAACCAGATATAATTATATACAACTATATCAAATTATATAAAACAATATATAATTTTATAAAGTTATATAAAATTATATCAAGTTTTATATATATCATAAAATTTTGTTTTAATTATATATAATTATATATAATTTTATGTAACTTTATATAGTTTTATACAGTTTTATACAATTTTATACATTTTTATATAATTATATCTAATTATATAATTTTGCTATTATTATATAAAAATAGGGGTCCAAATTTCGCATAAAATTATATAAAAAATTTATCAAAATATATGAAACATTGATCAAATTTTATATAGTTTTATCGACTCATTTTTCGCATCAAATTCTATATAATTCCATTTAATCATATATGATGTTTATAAAATTATATACAATTATATAGGAACTTTTTTACTCGGGTAATTAATATTTTGTTTATTCATCAATTTTTTTTTTTTTATAAATATTTGTTTTTTATAATTTTTTTTTTCATACATAAGGGGTGGTCCAATAACAAGTATCTTTTTAAAAATGCAATAAAATGATCAATACTCAACTTTTTTTGGAATGTTATGGCTTTATTTGAAAGAGCAAACATTCCCGTTTTTTTATGGCAAACGACTTCATTGATGCGTCCTCGGCTTGCTCCGCTGTATCGCGTTGTAGCGCAGTACTGCGCTGCCAAACTGCACGTTTTTCGAAAAAAAAGTTTTTAACCGAAATAAGGCACTCAAATGAGGTTATGTTAACAAACGAATTGCTACATCTTGGGATCGTAGAACTCACACGGTTATGTAAAGAATCCAATTCATCTATAGGAAGCAACAGATTTAAGTATCAGCATCATTACACAATATTTTCAAAAATACAGCTGAAAACCCCATTTTCGTCAAAGATGAGCGCTGCAGAGCCATGATTACCGACTTTTTGTTGGCCGTAATAGAATATATGAACTTGGATGACATTTATTTTCAGAAGGATGTCGCAATATGTCCCACAGTCCATCAAACAATGGATATTTTGCGCACTTAGTTCGGAAATCGTGTTTTTAGCCCTATTTGCGGTGACAATTGATCACTTCAGAGCTGCCGATTAAAACCTTTAGAAATTTTTTTGAGGGGTCTCGTTAAAGATTCATGCAACATGGGAAATCTAGAAATGTTCTAGGCCCTTTCGACGAATATCGTTCAAGCCATTCGTGAGATAGAACCAGAAACATTAGAAAAATGGGTGCCGAGGATGAGCTACTGCGGAGCTAACCCAGGCAGCCGCATGAATGAAGTCGTTTGCCATAAATAATGGGAATATTTGCTCTTTCAAATAAAGTCATAAGGTTCCAAAACTATTGAGTATTGTTCATTTCATTGCATGTTTTAAAAAGATACTTGTTATTGGACCACCCTGTATTTTGTTCAATAATTATATCCTACACCACTCTGTGGCACAGGGTATAATGAGTTTGTGCTGATGTTTGTAACTACCTGAAATATTGGTCCTAAACCTACCTTTAAGTATACCGATCGACTCAGAATTACTTTTTGAGTCGATTTAGCGATGTCCGTCCGTCTGTCCGTCCGTCTGTCCGTCCGTCCGTCTGTCCATCTATCGGTTTAAGCACGATACAGGTCGCAATTTTCAATCAATTGACTTGAACTTTAAAACTTAAGCATCTTTTGGCCCAACGACGAAGCCTATTGAAAATGGAAAAAATCGGTCCATATTAAGACCTAGCCCCCATACAAATGTCAATTTGGATTCGGCTTAAATGACTTTAATAACCGTATTATAATAGATATCGCTTTAAAATTTAGCAGATAATCAAATTTTGTATGCACGAATCATCATTTCAAAAGAATCGGGGCAGTAATTCTGGTAGTCAAACAAACCACCCTTCCGATATTCACATAATTCCTTCAAAATTCATAAAAATGGAAATATTTAATAAAAATTTTATTTTTAGGTGTTAAACGTGTACTTTAGTAACCAAATCAAATCGGAATATAATTGGACAATTTTTGGACTTAGTCCCCCATAAAAAAATTTCGACCGATATTCAGTTAAATCGGTCTATTGACAAAAAAATAAACCAATTCCACTAAATTTGATCTGTGTGTGTTTTCTACACTAAATTAAGATCTAACAAAAGACAGATCCAATCGGTCCATGTTTGGACTTGTGACCCTTTTTCCGGAAAACACTGTTGTAGGTTATCATATGGTCGGTCTTGACCGACTATAACTTTCTTACTTGTTTTTTTTATTTTCATCAAAAATTTTTTTCATCAAATATTTTTTTTATAAATAATCTTTTTTATCAAAAACTTGTTTTAACTACAAACACAGTCAAACAGATTGATGAATATCACTATAATGTCTTACAATTAGAAACCTTACCGAATCAATAATATATAAACATAATGGGGGTCCTCGACCGATATTTCAATGCGTTTAACCATGGTTGACTAATTTTAAAAATGATGCCGGACGCCACCTCAGTTTGACTTTATAAGCTAACGACTAACAAAAAAGAAATTAAGAATTACTGTTTTCATTTTCTTAAACCAAAAAGGTTTGCAACTTCGATTTGTAACTTGGATAATAACTCACATGCTGGTGAAAAAAAAAGGTTTATCAGCAGATGGTGAATAAAACGCAGCATAAATATTTTTCAAAAAAAAAAAAAAAATTTTCATTAAAATTTTTTTTTGCATAATTTTCTTTCCCATAAAATTTTTTTTTTTAACTTTTTTTTCATAAAAATTTTTTTCTTCAAAATGTTGTTAGCGAATTATTTTACTTCGTTGACGTTTTATTTATATTTATAAGCGAAGGAGGTTGCTGTGAAAGATATTAGTTTTAAAAACAAACTAATAAATATCCGAAAAAATATATTGTTCTGCCTGTGCTTAGAATCGAACCCAGGCTTGCATGGCACCCACCAAATTCTCAAGTTGTTTTTTTTTTTCTTATTTTGCACCACCCTAACCTTCATTTATACAGTTCCATAAAATGCGAAACACAAATTTAATGCTTTTCTATGTAATAATGTTAGAAGAAGGAAATTAATTTCTTAAATGGTTTTAAAATATATAATGCTGGTTTGCTCGTTTTTTTTTAAGACTTAAATTAAAGCAATAGAATGAACTTTTTAATGCACTTAAATTGAAAAGAAGAAAATTTAATCCTTAATTAAACAAACACTCCAAAAAGTAGGATTTTTTTTTCATCTCCAAAAATTACTAGTAAAATACATTTAGTATAATGAAATTTTACCCTTACCTCCTCTAAGTTTGATGAACTTAAGTAATAGGTTTAACTTGAGAAACAAACAAAATATAGATAATGACAAATCTTGAAAATGATGATCCTTCAGATTTTGGGAAAATTTAAAAACTTATTAAATTTGAATAAATTGTTAACCCGTTATGTATTAAAGTACTCACACAGAAAAAAAAAATGAAATTTTATTACGAAATTCGTTGATTCAACAACGAAAAACCTATAATAAAAATTTGATTGTAAATACAATTTTTTTTGATGGACACAAAAAAAAAATATGTTGAAAAATATGTATGAAAAAAAAACTTTGATAAAAAAAAAAATATTTTTTTTATAAAAAAATATATTTTTTGATGAAAAAAAAAAAATATAAAAAAAAATATTTTTTTTTTATTTATTTATTTACGCAATCTATCATAAATTGATATTAATCATTACAACTAACTTAAAAATATTTGACATAACGTGGTGATGATCCAGAAAACTAAAATAAAATATATATAGAAACAAGTAGAAAAGTTAAATTCGACTTGGCCCTTTTTAAGTGATACACTCAAAAAAAAAAAAACTGTAAAGTTAGCAAAAAATTTAGTTAAATTTAACTAAAAAAGCACCTGATTTTGGGCCTACTAAATTTTTAGTTAATTTAACTAAAAATATTTAGCTAACTTTTCGTAGAATGAATGTAGCAAAAAAAACCGTAACTTTAACTAAAAATTTAGCTGAAATTTCGTAACGTTTTTATGTACATATATTAACAAAAACATTAGTTGAATTCAGCTAAACTTTTTGTTACTTTTCGTAAACTAAAATTTCCAAAATATTTTGTAAAAAATTGTAAGTTTATTTTTTCTGTTTTTTCATCAGCTTAAATAGAAGTTATGGGATTCGCATAGGAGGCTACACAAGAAATTTCACTTAACAAATTTATTACGAAAAATCAGCAAATTAATTAGTAAAAATTCGTAAACTCAGTTTTGAAGTCAACAAAAAAATTAATTCAAAATTTGTTCAAAACTTGTATTTTCGTAAATTGAGCTTAACTAAAAAAAGTAGTTAAAACGCTGATTTTAACTAAAAATTTGCTAAAAAGCCAGTAAACTCGAGTTAACAAAAAAAATTTTGTTAACTTTACAGTTTTATTTTTTTGAGTGTAGTAAATTTTCGAACGTGAAAAAAATAACATTTTGATTAGAAATATTCTATTTTGTGTAAAAAAACTTGTTTTAGTAATTTAAAAAAAAAATAATAATTTACTAATTTTTTTCTTGAGTGTAAAATTTTTTCGAGTTTACTTTTTTTGTTATAGTATAAAAATATTTTTGAGTGAAAAAAATACGTTGTCAAATATTTTTTGTGACTTACCAATTTTTAAAACATGTTTAACGGGTTTTCAACACGTGAATTTAAGGTGAAACTAATCCGAAATTAACGGTTTTGCTAATAACTTTTGAACCACTGCACACTGGGCCGAGATGGTAGTTTTTTTGGCCAAAAGTCTCTACAGGTCGTAAATGTTAATAGATTTTTTTGAAACTCAGAATATAAGCCTATATTAGGGTAATAAATAAGTTACTTGAAACTTTTTTGAATCGGACCTACAAGGAAAATGTTTCAGGGTGGACACTTCATTTTTAATAAAATGTACAGATGTTATAGATGAAACAAATGAAGAAGCACTTGTCTTTTGTTTATGTATTTGAATTGGTGATGGTCCCTGGTCCCGTGATTTGCGTGACTCAAAAAAATAACGTGATTCACGCGTGAGCGCGTGAGCGTAAGTGATTTTCATTAAAATCACGTGATTATAGAGTGATTTTCATTTTAATCACGTGCCTATATTAGGGTAATAAATAAGTGCCTTGTAACTTTTTGGAATCGGACCTACAAGGAAACTATTTTAGGGTGGACACTTCATTTTTAATAAAATTGACAGATGTTATAAATGAAACAAATGAAGAGACACTTGTCTTTTGTTTATGTATTTCAATCGAAGATGGTCTCTGGTGCCGTGATTTGTGTGACTCAAAAAAACAACGTGATTTACGCGTGAGCGTGAGTGATTTTCATTTAAATCACGTGATTTAAAAGTTTTCAAAAACTGAATTGAAAAAAGAGTTTAAAAATGACGTGATTCACGCGTGAGCGTGAGTGATTTTCATTTAAATCACCTTAATATACCGTTTTCTAAAATTGAATTGAAAAAAAAAGTTTATAAAAAATTGGATAAAATTAAGTTTTTGTTTTGAAAACCCTCTTTTTATACTCATTGTTATCAAAAGCTCCACGCCCTTTTAAAAAAAACTGCCTGGGCCAGAATTGTCCTTTCTATCCACACTTTCCAAAAAAGTTGCCCGCTTGTGCCTGTTTTCAAAAATGGAATTTAAATAAAATTTATAAAAAAAAATGGAAAAAATTATTTCTTTTTTGAAAACTTCTTTAAAAACGCATCGTTATAGAAGGTTCCACGGCCTTTCAAAAAACTGTCTGGGCCAGAATTATTCTTTGTATCAGCATTTTCCAAAAAAGTTACCTGCTTGTGACCGTTTTCAAAAATTGAATTGAAATAAGAGCTTATAAAAAATTGTAAATTTTTTTTTTTTTGAAAACCCCCTTTTTTAACTCATCGTCATAGAAAGTTCCACGCCCTTTCAAAAAAGTGTCTGGGCCAGAATTACCCTTTTTATCAGCACTTTCCAAAAAAGTTGCCAGCCTGTGCTTATAAAAATTGAAAGAAATTATTTTTTTTTTTTAAAACTCCCTTTTAAACTCATCAAAAGTTCCACGATCTTTCAAAAAAATGTCTGGACCAGAATTATCCTTTTTAACCCCACTTCACAAAAAACTTACCCGCTTGTGCCCGTTTACACAAATGAAATAAAAATACCATAAATTTAAAAAAAAAATAAAGAAAAGTTTGTGAAAACCACCTTTTTTTAAAACTCATTTTGATCAAAAGTTCCACGCCCTTTCAAAAAACTGTCGGACCGGCTAACCGGGTACTTATTTTTTTTTTCAATGTATTGAAAACAAATTTTAATACGATAATAAAACTATTTTACGTGTAACCGGGGTTTTCTCGGTTTTTTGTGTATTCGGGTTATTGGGTAACCGGCATGCGCGGGTACAAGGGGGGGGAAAAAGGGGAAATTTCCCCCCCCCCCAGACCAAATTTTGAAAAGAAAAAAAAGAAGAAAAAAAGAAAAAAAAAGAAAAAAGAAGAAAAAAAGAAGAAAAAAGAAAGAAAAGGAAAGAAAAGAAAAAGAAGAAAAAAAAAGAAAGAAAGAAGGAAATTTTCTTAAAAAATTTCCGAAGGAAAAAAATTTCGAAGTCCAAAAATTTTTCATAAAAAAAAAAATCTGAAAATTTTAATAAGAATCTGAGCCTTTTTTTTGTTAAAAAGGTCTCAAAACTTATTTATAGGAAAGAGGTTGCAGAAGAATTTTTCCTTGGGAAAATGGTCTCAGAATTTCTGAATCTAAGTCTTTTTTAAAAAGAAAAAAGTCTCAAAGTCTGAGACTTTTAATTGTTGAAAAATGGTCTCAAAAGTTGAAACTTACTGAATTGGTAGAGGCTCGCAGAATCTGAGACTTTTTCTACCGGAAAAAGGTATTAGAATCAAAGACTTTTTTTAGGAATAAGGTCTCAGAATCTCAGAAAAATGTATCAGAATCTCAGACTTTTTCTATAGGAAACAGGTCTCAGATTCTATGACCTTTCTATAAGAAAAAAGGTCTTAAAAATTGACACGTTTTCTAAAGGAAAATATTTCCGAATCTGGGACTTTTTCTTTAGGAAAGGGTCACAGAATCTCCGCCTTTTTCTATAGGAAAGTGTCTTAGAATAGAAAAAGATTTCAGAATCAGAAAAAGGTCTCAGAATCTGTCACTTCTTCTTTAGAGAAAAAGTACTGGAATTTTAATTTTAGTAATTAATTAATTTTTTCTATATAAGAAAAAGCTCTCAGAATCTAAGACTTTTTCTTTAGGAATAAGACCTCAGAATTTGAAACTTTTTCTTTAGGAAAAAGGTCTTAGAATCTGAGACTTTTTCTATAGTAAAAAGGTCGAAGAATCTAAAATACTGAAAAACAATACGAAACAAATCAAATAATCAGAGACTGTAGGAAAAATGTCTCAATAATGCTTTAAAATATGAGAGTTTTCCTAAAGTAAAATGTCTTAGAATCTGAGACTTTTTCTGTGGAAAAAAATCTTAGAATCTGAAAATTTTTCTTTACGAAAAAATCTCAGATTCAGGCCGCTGTTCCAAAAAAAGTAATTCACATAAAAAATGTGAAAATGAAAATTTCCGAATTTTTTTGGTGTTCTAGATTTCACATCCGAATTTCTTTTTCGTTTTATTTCACCTAAATAAAATTTGGTGAATGTAAAACGAATGCACTTTTTTCCTTATAATTTTTTAAATTTTAATTATTCGATTTCAACTTCATATTAAAAAGTGATCAACAAAACACTAAACTTGATTTCATGTGATTCGGAAATTTTCATGTGAATTGAAAAGTTGTGAAAGACAGAACAGAGGCCTCAGAGACATTTTTCGTAAAGAAGAAGTTTAATATTCTGAGACATTTTCCCTTAAAAAAAAACTTTCACGAAAAATGTCTCAAAATCTGATATTTTCTATGTAGAAAGGATTTCTTCTATTATTTTTCTGTATGAAAAAAGTCTCAGATTCTAAAACATTTTTCGTTAAAAAGAAGTCTTATATTCTGAGACATATTCCCTATAAAAAATTTTTTCACGAAAAATGTCTCAAAATCTGATATTTTCTATGTAGAAGAATTTTTTCTATTAAAAATTCTCAGATTTAGACTCTTCTATTGTATACGAAAAATATAATTTTTTTTTTTTAAATTTCGTTTAAAAATCTGAAAATTTTTCTATAGGAACGAAAAAGTCTCAGATTCTGAGACATTTTTCGTAAAGAAAAGTCTTATATTTTGAGACATTTCCCCTATAAAAAAATAGTTTTTTTCACGAAAAATGTCACCACATCACTTTTTTGAAAAAAATCGTATCCCTTTTTTCGCTCGTCAACATAGGTAATGATTTTTTTTTTTCGAAGTATAAAAAAATTTCCCCCCCCCAAACCCAAAAGCTGTACCCGCCACTGGTAACCGGGTTTCATTTTATCCCGTATTTATATAGAAAAACACTATGTATGTACTTTAGGAAAAACTTGAAAATTGTTAATTCATAAAATTAATTTAATTCAATTAAAAAAGGCTCATTTTAACAACTTTAGATTTGTTCATCTCCTTTTCTATTGATATATTATACGCAGATGAAAAAACGGGCAAAAGTGGGCTTGTCAGTCTGAAAGCTAGTAAACCAACGAACATTTTGGCATCCTAATTTTTGGATTATGTCGCGGAACATTTTGGAAAAACTATTTGAAATAACACAATTTTTCAAAATTCAAATATCAAAAAATCATCAAAAAAAATAGGAAAAAAGAGCTGTTCATACCCATTTACATGTTGCACTTCCCTTTACATGTTGAACTTCCCTCAAATAAATAAATTAATCCCAAAAAAAAACAAGGTACCCTAATAATGTATAAATTTGTTAGCTTTTTTTGATTACGGTATATGGAGTTTTAAACATACATATTTTATGATGGATCATTCCAAGAGAATGGGTGTACCGATTTTTACAAAAATTACAGACAAAGTGCAGCAAGTCATACTTAAGTCAATAGTGCATTCAATTTTTTTAATTTAATAATTTTGTTTTTTAGTTTTGGCCAAAAAAACTACCATCTCGGCCCAGTGTGCACTGCACAGTGGCGAAAAATGGATTTTTTTGTCCAATTTTACCTACAGGTCGCAATTCTTAACAGATTTTGGTTTTTCTTTTTTTGTATTTTAGATAATAAATTAAATTATTGAAAAAAATTTCGGATTACTTTTAATATTTTCCTAAAGTTCAGAAAATTTTCATTTTTTCAGTATTTTTGCAATAAAAAGTGTATTAGGCATGGGATGAATATGCTTTATAAACTAAATTAAAGGTATTGGAACCCTTATCAACGACGTGGTTAGTATTTGAAAATATGTTATTATTTTGGTTTTTATAACCAGACAAAAATTCAAGAATTTTCACTTTTAAAAGCCTATATCTTTAAAAATAATGTACAAATTTCAATGAAATCTTCTTTAGATTAAAGCTTATGTTTTGCTTAGTCATAATTGGTACACAAATTTTTTTTAAAAAAATATTTTATTTTTTGCTAAAATTTTACCTCATGATTTTTGGAATTTTAAAATATATTTTTTAGTCTGTTTAAAAAAAAAAAAAGTTGTAACATTGTAAATTTGATAAAAAGAGTTAAATAATTTGGCAAAAATACTTTATTTACCAATAACACTGTACAACACAAAAAAAAAATTACAAGGTCAGACCAAAAAATTTTGATAGAAGAGACAAAAAAAAAAAAATACACGTGTATCGGCGTTTTGAAAGTTTACATCTGGGTTTCATTTTAGGGGGAGGTGAAGTTTCCCCCAAATGCAAATGTTGTATTGTAAATCGTCATTGAATATCGAGCGAAGCTTACGTTTAAAGTATATGGTGTGTTAAGCAAATTTATGTAAAATGTTACGGAGAACATTTTTGTGGAATATATTAACCCTCTAACTCCTCAAGATAAGGGTCTTTTTTGTCCTTCTTTTCAAAAAGAGCAAAAAACACAATTAAAACAGGGATTTAAGAGGTTTGAATGTTCCGCAAAAATATCCGCCGTGAAATTTTACCATAAGTCCCTGAATACACCAAAACGGAAAACTTAACAAGAAAGTCAGAAATAAGACACAACCAAAGAGAGCTTAGGGTTAATTTCGCATTTATTAAGAAAATCGAGTTAAGCTTACGTTTAAAGTATATGGTGTGTGAAGCAATTTTATGTAAAATGTTACGGAAAACATAGTTGTAGAATATGTTAACCCTCTAGCTCCTCAAGGTAAGGGTCTTTTTTGTCCTTCTTTTGAAAAAGAGCAAAAACACCATTAAAACAGCTATTTAAGGGTTAAAATGGTCCGCAAAAATATTTGCCGTGAAAGGGACTTATAGTAAAATTTCACGACGAATATTTTTGCGGAACATTTTAACCCCTTAAATCCCTGTTTTAGTGGCGTTCTTTGCTCTTTTTTAAAAGAATTACAAAAAAGACCCTTATCTTGAGGAGTTAGAGGGTTAACATATTCTACAAAAATGTTCTCCGTAATATTTTACATAAATTTGCTGAACACACCATATACTTTAAACCAGTGATGCGCACACACATACTATAATATTTATGCTTGTGTGGGTAGTAGTATGCGAAAAGTCAACAAATTTGCTCAAGCAACAGAATTTTATAGTGTACGTGAGTCGACTGCGCACAAGCAGCATTTTTTAGCCTATTCCCGCGGGAATAGAAATTACATAAATGCCTATTACTGCTTTAAACGTAAGCTTTACCCGATTTTCTTAATAAATGCGAAATTAACCCTAAGCTCTCTTTTGTTGTGTCTTATATCTGACTTTCTTGTTGAGTTTTCTGTTTTGGTGTGTTCAGGGACTTATGGTAAAATTTCACGGCGGATATTTTTGCGGAACATTAAAACCCCTTAAATCCCTGATTTAATTGTGTTTTTTGCTCTTTTTGAAAAGAAGGACAAAAAGACCCTTATCTTGAGGAGTTAGAGGGTTAACATATTCTACAAAAATGTTCTCCGTAACATTTTACATAAATTTGCTGAACACACCATATACTTTAAACGTAAGCATTAAACGATTTTCTTAATAAATGCGAAATTAACCCTAAGATCTCTTTTGTTGTGTCTTATTTCTGACCTTCTGGTTGAGTTTTCCGTTTTGGTGTATTCAAGGATTTATAGTAAAATTTTACGACGAATATTTTTTCGGAACATTTAAGCCCCTTAAATCCCTTTTTTAATGGTGTTTTTTGCTCTTTTTGAAAAGAAGGACAGAAAAGACCCTTACCGTGAGGAGCTAGAGGGTTAATATATTTCACAAAAATGTTCTCCGTAACATTTTATATAAATTTGCAGAACACACCATATACTTTAAACGTAAGCTTCACTCGATATTCAATGACGATTGACAATACAACATCTGCATTTGGGGGAAACTTTACCTCCCCCTAAAATGAAACCCAGATGTAAACTTTCAAAACGCCGATACACGTGTATTTTTTTTTGTCTCTTCTATCAAAATTTTTTGGTCTGACCTTGTAATTTTGGAAAAAAATTTATTTTGTTGTGCAGTGTAATAGTTAACAAAATGATAAGCTTTAATCTAAAAAAAATTTCATTGAAATTGGTACATTATTTAAAATGGTACAGGTACTTAAAAGTGAAAATTTTTAAGTTTTCATCTGTTGCTAAAAACCAAAATATCAATAAATTAAAAATGATATTAATGTCATTTATAAGGGGTTCAAATACCATTAATTTTGTCCATACAGCTTATTCGTCCCCTACCTATTACATTTTTAAGAGCAAAAATTCTAAAAAAATTAATATTTTCTGAACTTTAAAAAAATATTCAAATAAAACAAAAACGATTTTTAGAAATCCACCATGACAGACCGATGAGGAATTTTATAAGCTAAATTTCAAAAAAAGAAAAACTAAAATCGGTTAAGAATTGGGACCTGTAGGCAAAATCGGAAAAAAAAGTCCATTTTCCCCCACTGTGCACTGGACCGATTTAGTTAAAATTCAATACGAACCAGACCGGGGAAACAGCAAACATATTTGCATATTTGTCAGTACCCTCGGACTTGTCGTTCGAAAGTTAGCGAGTTTTTTATCTAGTAAATTCGCGAAAAACCTTGCCGAAATTCACTCTTTTGCTTATACGGAACCACTGGACCGATTTTTCTGCATTTCAATACCAACCTGACCAGGTAAATGTCCATCATAGATCTACTTAAAATCGATCAAGGATCATTAATATATAAAATATACTTTATGAGGTCCTAGACCAACATTTCGAGGTGTTACAAACGGAATGACAAACTTATATACATATAACCTCTATCACCAGAGTGGAGGGTATAAAATGGAACAAAAATATTTTTTAAATTTTGTTTTTTACGAAGAAAAAAAATTTTTGATAGAACAAATCGTCGCTGCTCCGTCGTGATTTGGTATGTGACATTTTTGGATTTTTTTTTATTGCATAATATGAAACCTCTATAGCGTATCCGTCTGCCCACTAAACCGTTTAGCGATATCTTGAATGGTTTGGAAGTTAGCAAAAGTAGCTATGTGAAATCCATATGTAAATGTTCCAAAAAAAAGTGGTATGTGTAGTTTAAAACCAGTTTTTGCTAAGAAAACTTTTGCAAATATTAAAATTTTTGCTTAAAATTTTTAACATAAGGGTTTTAGGCATGCTTACATACTATACTAAAAAATGACGTATAAGATTACATTTTAAAGGGATGCTGCCATTATAAAAAAAACGATTTTTCGCGATTTTCAAAAAAAGTTATGTGTATCTAAACAGTTTTTTTTGCAGAAATTAATTGCATACTTTAGTCTTTTCATACACATGAAATCAATTCGGAAAAATAATTATAGGGTTGCAAAAAAACGCAAAATCATTAAAATATCACAAAAATCGCGATTTTTACCATTTTAACGCAAAAATTTTTACCCAAATTTGTACTATTACATATATCGTTATGAGTCTAATCCCCATTTCCCATACCAAACAAATTTGCATTTGTAAAAGAAGAATTTTTTTAATAAAAAAACTGCAACAAAATGTGCATAACTTTAACGATGATTTCCATGAAAACTGTTCCATTGATTCAAAAACGGACTTCACCATTGAAATTAGCATGCCCCAATTATATAGAAATGATGGTCAGATCTCATGGCACCAATTTCAGTAACATTTTTTTAAGTAAAATTTTTTCGCTAAAAAAAACAAAATTCATTGAAGCAACTCAGCACTTGGATGCAGATTTGTACAAAATATGGGATTTAAAAGTGTATTTACTATCACTTTAATGAATATTACAAATTTTTGCACTATTATCAAATTTTATAACTTAAGTTCTTTGAACAAAAACGGTCATGTGTATAAAAATGTCCAAAAATAAAAAAAATAATACCAAAAATGTTCCAACAAAATGTGTTATGTGTAGTTTTTTATGTAATTCGTTAATATCTTCGTTTTAGCTAATAAATCATTCTTTTTTTTGTGGTACACATATATAAAACATCTTTATGTATTTTAAAGCCGCTTGACTTTTATAAAATATGGCAAAATGACAAAATAAAACGGTTTTTTTGTTCTCCTGAAAACTTCATTAAAAACACATACCAAATTACGACGGAGCAGCGACGAAATAAGTTTTTTTGATAAAAAAAGTTTTTGTGAAAAAAATTGATAAAAAAAAATTATGAAAAAAAAACCTAACAAACCTAACGGACATTTTTCAAGATTTGAAAAGTCCTACTAAGGGTTAACAATGGGAAAAATACAACTCTGTTAAAAGTTAAGATGGATTAAGTTTCTGCCAAATGAATACAACACGAATTAATGGTGAATAGGGGTTATTCAACACAAAGAGGAGTAATTCCAATTCTTAATTTCTTCAAAAGTTTCATTTAAATGGCTAATTTTAATCTGACACACATTAAGTGTGTGGCAATCGAAGGAGTGCTGATGATGGAAGGGTGGCATCTTCCGAAAGCTGTCGACATCTCCACTTAGCCTGTGTTGTCACTTGAATTTTTTTCAGATTTTCTCATTGTACAACAATTATTATTTCTCAGAAATAATTAATATGGACTCAAACCGAACTAAATAAAAATTCAGTTATAAAATATACAGTCCAACAATATATAAACACAATTAATACACAACTCATAAGGTACATTGCAATTTAGTAATATTTCTAAGAATTAGAAATATGAAACAAAAATTCAAACCTAACGGACATTTTTCAAGATTTGAAAAGTCCTACTAAGGGTTAACAATGGGAAAAATACAACTCTGTTAAAAGTTAAGATGGATTAAGTTTCTGCCAAATGAATACAACACGAATTAATGGTGAATAGGGGTTATTCAACACAAAGAGGAGTAATTCCAATTCTTAATTTCTTCAAAAGTTTCATGTAAATGGCTAATTTTAATCTGACACACATTAAGTGTGTGGCAATCGAAGGAGTGCTGATGATGGAAGGGTGGCATCTTCCGAAAGCTGTCGACATCTCCACTTAGCCTGTGTTGTCACTTGAATTTTTTTCAGATTTTCTCATTGTACAACAATTATTATTTCTCAGAAATAATTAATATGGACTCAAACCGAACTAAATAAAAATTCAGTTATAAAATATACAGTCCAACAATATATAAACACAATTAATAATTATGAAAAAATTATTTTTGAGGAAAAAAAATGCGATGAAAAAATAATTTTTGATGAAAAAAAAAATTATGTAAAAAAAATTGAGAAAAAAAAAATTTTCGGAAAAAAATTTATGAAAAAAAAAATTTTCGGAAAAAAATTTATGAAAAAAAAAAAATTATGAAAAACAACAAATTGATGCAATAAAAAATTTGACAAAAAAAAATTATGAAAAAAAAATATAAAAAAAAAAAATTATTAAAAAAAAAAATTTTGATAAAAAAAAATTTGGTAAAAAAAGAATTTGATGAAAAAAAAATTGGTGAAAAAAAAATTATTGAAAAATAATTATGTTACGTTTTGTTCACCAGCTAGTGAAAAACGGGTTTATTCACCAGCAGGTGAATTATTATTTAAGTTACAAATTGAAGTTACAAACCTTTTTGGTTTTAGAGAAAATGAAACAGTAATTCTTATTTTCGTTTTTGTTAGTCGGTAGCCTATATAGGAAGCATTCCACACTAAATGTTCAGCGATAAAAAACTTCTGTACCGTAAATTTCAGAACAGGTTGTATGGAACTAAGGAAATTGCATTTTTGGTTATTTTTTTGGAGGCGTGGTCAAATATTAGAAAAATGGTCAAATTTGTGTCGAGTTACCTCGTTTTAATATTTATCAAATTAAAAATTAAGACATGTGTTATCGTTTTTTCGAGCAAATCGCATTTGATTTTTGAATTTCATAACAATTTAGTAATTTGCTTGTATTTTCTTGTTTCAACATAGCGTATGACTAACATTTATGCAAATATTTAATACTCATTCGCTACGATGAAACAGGAAAATACAAGGAAATTACAAAATGCACATTTCTACACATTTTTTTTTTAAACTTTAAAATTTATTTAATTAAAAAAAAACAAGTGGCCGTATTTTTAATAAATTGACTTTTTTAAAAAATGCGACATTTCAGAACGGGTTCTGAAAGTTTTCCAAAGAAAAAAAATTAATCTATAGCCCATGCAAAACTATACAAGAATGTAAATTTTTGAGATTGTGATGCATTCCGTTTTAATTTGATAAATAACACTGTGCTACAAAAATCACAAAATCGAATATACTTTTGAAATGAGGTAGTTAAGGTTGTAGGTCTCGTTGAAAAGATCACAAAAATGCCCATCAAACTTGCAATACACCCTCAAATTTTAAAGTTATTGTCAAAAAACGATTTTTTGGCACTTTTTCCACTAAACCACGTATAACTTAAACATTTTTCAACCGATTTTCAATTTTTCAACTGTTTTGGATAGAAGAAGGATAGGGCTTTTTATGTGTGAGAATTGGTCTATACATATAAGAAAGGTATGTATTGATTTTTTCAACAATATCTAATTTTTATGTTATTTTTTTAAAATTTTTTGAGTTTATCGATTTTTTTCTGCTATAGTTCGTTCAACAACATTTATATTTATAAACGTATTCTTAAAGAAAATTTAATTGTGAATACGATGAGCTTTATGCCGAAAAAATCGGATAACAATTGACAGAGTTGTGATAATTTTTCTAAAAAAGAAAATTAAGATTTTGCTTGAAATTGCCGTTCGGATAACCCAGGCAAAAAAAATAAAAAAATAAACGAACATACTTAGAGGTTGCGTATCATTATTTTAAAGGTTTTTGGCCTCCTGAATTCGAATTTGACCTTTGAATTGCGCTATCTTTTTTAGTTTTTGATATATCAGTTTATGTTAAATATCTCAAAAACATGACGAGATAGAGCAATTTAAAGGCCAGATTTGAGTTCAGAGCGCCAAAAACCTTTAAAAATATTGTACATGACCTCTTATGATAAAATTATTTTTTTGCCTGGGATATCTGAACGGCGATTTCCTGCAAAATCTTAATTTTCTTTTTTAGAAAAATTATCACAACTCTGTCAATTGTTATCCGATTTCTTTAGGATAAAGCTTATTGTATTCAGAATCAAATTTTCTTTAAAAATACTTTTATAAATATAAAGGTTGTTAAATGAACTATAGCAGAAAAAAATCGATAAACTCGAAAAATTTTCAAAAAATAACAAAAAAACTAGATTTTATAGAAAAAATCAATAAATATCTTTCTTATATGTATAGACAAATTCACACACATGGAAAGCCCCATCCTTTTTCTATCAAAAACAGTTAAAAAATTTAAAATCGGTTGAAAGTTTTCTGAATTACAAAAGGTTTAGTGAGAAAAGTCCCAAAAAAACGTTTTTTGACCATAACTCTAAAATTTGAGGGTGTCTGGCAAGTTTAATGGGCATTTTTGTGATCTACTCGACAAGACCAACAACCTATACTATGTCACATAAGAAGTATTTTTTCACTGTAGCACAGTGTAATTAAACAAGGCAACTCGACACAAATTTTACCATTTTTCCAATATTTCACCACGCCTCCTTTTTGAAAACCTTTCCAATATTTGACCACGCCTACTTTTTGAAAAATTGAAAAACCAAAAACGCAATTTTGTAAGTTACATATAGGGCTATTCATACAACTTATTCAGAAATTCACGGGACACGTATTTTTCTGTAGCGGGACATTTGGTGTGGAATGCCTCATAGTCAAACTGAGGTTGCGTCCTGCATTATTTTTAAAATTAGACACCAGCCTAAAAAGATTATAATGTTAAAAAGCCTTGACGGATTTGTTATGGAAAATTCTCATTCCGATTTTGGTTGTTACGCTGTGTAATTAGGAATCTATTCACTTGTGTCCTGATCTAAAAATTAGTCTAAGCAAATAATTCCCTAAGAGCTCTGTAACTTTATTATAATTTAAAAAAAAAAACACACAAAAGAAAAATCTTTTTGCAATTTTGCCAAATAATGCTAACAATGTAAATTTTCTCTTAATTTAATTTACTTATTATTTTTATTTTATAAAAATTGTTTTCTCTCTGCTTCTTTTTCTATTTATCTATACACAATAGTTTAACAAACTTTTATAAAAACTTTGAAGAAAATATTGATGCATGGAAAAATTATTATGATTTGTCATCGCCTGAAGAAGCAATATATCCGCCACCATATGATAATATTGATGAGCTGTTGGGTTTAATACTATTGAAATGTCTTAGACCGGATAAAGTTGTACCAGCAGTCAGGGTAAGTACGTGTATGATGATGATGATGTATAAAATATAAGTATTTACAAATTTTTGATAATATATGAGCAAACATAAACAAATCTATAGATAATATTATATACAATATTGTACAATCTGATGTAGTTTAATGATGACATGTAAACATGATAAAAGTTTAAAAGAAGAAAAACAAAATAATAAAGAATTTAAGAAAGAAGCAAAAAAATAATATTGAGAAGAAAGATTTGTTTGACAGCAGTCAATTTGTTTAACTAAGGAAATGACTTTGTATTTATTTTAAGCTAAAATGTAAAAGTGAATAACTAACACTGTGCAACGAATTCGGGGGCGTATTTTAAATGAGATAAAAAAAAATTATAGTAAAACAAAAGGTTTACTTTCAAAGGCATTGAAAATTCTAAGCTTAAAAATGATAAACAAAATTTTAGAACATTTTTACCTCCTAAATGCTATTTTATGGGGTCCTTTTTGAAATATTTACAAAATTATACACAGAAGTCAATTAAAACGTCCATTTAAGGGGTTAAAAAAGGTTGAACTTTAGTGTCGACGAATAGTAAAAACCAGACATGTGCACGGATTCACATTCGTTTCTTTGCTTACACCGAATCATTCGCTTCAGAGTACACCACTTTTTGGG
This sequence comes from Pegoplata infirma, assembly GCA_963921195.1. Lineage (NCBI taxonomy): Eukaryota > Metazoa > Arthropoda > Insecta > Diptera > Anthomyiidae > Pegoplata > Pegoplata infirma. The sequence goes on along the minus strand of OY992539.1, from coordinate 48,336,945 downwards.
TAAAGTGTTTGCGAATTAGAATGTTTAGAATGATGAGTAACAATGAAATGAAAATTTCAGAAAAAATCAAATAAAATTACTGACAAAATATGTCGCCATTAGGCACGTCTCCGAAACAGAAAACGCAAATTCCTTCATTTGTGTCTGCGATTCCAGATCATGTTGGTAACCCTTGCGAAATAATGTAAGAGACAAAAAAGTTGAAAGAAAGTATGAAGTGAGGTTGCGATTGCTAGAAATAGAATTGTAGTGTTGGAAACTGTCAAAATTTATTCTGTAGAAACTATAAATATTCAAATGTATAAAAAACAGTTTTCATTAACAAAACAAACCGACATTTAAAATCCTACTGATGATGACACTAACTGGGGTGTTTGAAACCGGTATAGGAAATACCAGAAATGTCTATAATTTTTAGAAATTCAATTTTTCTTCTGCATTTTTTCAACTTGAACCCTTATCACAAATATAATTAGAGCCCGTGCTCGATCTGTACTTACAGAAAAAATCAAAGAAAATTTTTATTCTTTGAACGTTTAGAATGTCTTTAACCCTTTCACTACCGACTTTTTTTGACTAGGAATTTATTGACCAAAATTTGTGAAAATGTAGATCTAGGCAAATTAAAAACATTTTGTTGATTTCGTTGGTCTACCGCGCCCCCTAGCGGAGATATTTCCAACCAAACTTAAAGCTTTCACATGCAATATCTCCCGAAAGAGTGAACATTTTTCCGAAATTCGAATTTTGTGTTTTTTGTACCGAAAAGTTCTACAAAATCCGCTTTTAGGAAAGCTTGTACGCTTATTATTCGATTTTTGAGAATTTTTTAACGTTTATTTTGTTTTGCAATTTTTTTACGTTATTTGAAAAATTTCCAATTTGCCAACAAATATTGCGTGTAGAGCCCACCGGATTGCAAATTTATTTTTCCGAACACATCTATCGTAAAGATAACACTTCAATGATCAATCTTGTCCAAACAAAACACAAAAATGTTGGACGGCTTATTTTTAATGATTTTTTAAAGATGTGTACACTGTAGTGTAAAAGGGGAGTGAAAGGGTTAATAAAAAAATGTTTTAAAAAAACTTAAATTTTTAAAAAAAAAAGTTCACACCTCTTGGTTTAAAAAAAAAATATTTTTCAAAAAACCCCCAAAAACAATTCAAGCAAAAGCTTTCGAGTTTTTTAGACTTCAAATATTTTTAACCTATTGGGTCCTAAAAATAACGTTTTAAAACTAAAATTGACATATCTTGAAAACTAAATAAGATAGAGCAAAACGGAGAGAAATTTCGGATCAAAAGTTGACATCTTAAATTAAAGTTTTAATTGCGTCAATTAAAAATTTTCTCAAATTTTTTAGCAAGCATTTAATAATTTTTTTATTAAAAGTTTACTCAATATTATTAAATCGTTTACTGGTGCAAAATTGAGTAATTTTTTAATCAATACTATTAAAAATTTATTCAACATTTTTTTTATTTTTAACATGATAATGTTTTTAGGCTGGTGTCTAATTTTAAAAAAGTTGCAGGATGCCACCTCAGTTTGACTATATAAGCTAACAATTAAGGAAAAAGAAAACAAGAATTATTATTTTCATTTTCTTAAACCAAAAATTTTAATAACTTGGGCTTGTAACTTGGATAATAATTCACCTCGTGGTGAATAAAACCGTTTTTCACCAGCTGGTGAATAAAAAGTAACATAATTATTTTTCAGCAAAATAAACATTTTTTTTTTCATACATTTTTTTTTTTTTTTCATCAATTTTTTTTTAATCATTTTTTTTTTTTATAAATTTTTTTTTCATCAAACTTTTTTTTCATGAATTTTTTTTTCATGAAATTTTTTTTTCGTCCAATTTTTTTTTCCATCAATTTTTTTTTTTGTCATCAAAAATTTATTTTTTTTTTCATCATTTTTTTCCCATCAAATTTTTTCTTTCCATCAAATTTTTTTTTCATCAATTTTGTTTTGTTTCATCAAATTTTTTTTTATAAATTTTTTTTTTTTTATAAAATTTTTTTTAATAAAATTTTTTTTTATCATTTTTTTTTTCATTATTTTTTTTTTTTTCATCAAAATTTTTTTTTTCATAAATTTTTTTTTTTTATCATATTTTTCTTTCATCTATTTTTTTCATCAAATTTTATATTATCAATTTTTTTCTCACCAAAAAGTTTTTTTTCAAATTTTTTTTTTCATCAATTTTTTTTACATCAAAAAATTTTTCTTTTCATCAAAAAAATTCATCAACATTTTTTTCACTAAAAATTTAGTTATTCGTGAAAAAAAAAATAATTTTCTTTTACCAAAACTACTTTTTCACCAAGTCTACTTACGAAATGTACAGCTCTTTTGGTTTTTTAATGGGGTCCTCGACTGATATTTCAATTCATTTTGCATGGAATAGCAAAGTAATATAACAATATTTTTCCTAAAAAAACTTTGCTTTGGCAAGTACACCCAAATCTTCCGCAAAACATTATCATGCTTAAATATTTTGGGCAAGAGTACAAAATTCACAGGCATTTTTTCTGTGTAGAGGGAAAGTTGATCTCTTCACATGTGTGGACCCTATTGAATCGTAACTTTAAATCAAAAATTTCGAATTTCCAGATATTTTAAAGTGTTCATATCCTGGAAACTACCGCTGTTACGACAAAAAGTTGTGAAGCAATTTTGTAGCCGTTGGATCGTGAAACAAGATCACCGAATAACGGAGAAATAAATTTGTATTACTATTGAGTAAAGTTTTAATAAAACATTATTAAATGCTTACTAAAAAATTTGAGTAAATTTTTAATTAACACAATTAAAACTTTAATTAAAATTTTTCGATTTTTTTAAGTAACTTTTTCATTGTGTCAAATACAAATTTACTCAAAATTAATCCATCTATTTTTTTTTTAAAGTTTAAAAAAGTTTCACATTTTTTTCAAACTTTACTAAATAAAGTCTCGCTCACTTAGTTTTCGAGATACTAAAATTTTTAAATATTTTAAATTTTCGTTATGCCGTGAGTAAACGAACGCAATTTTTGAAAATTAAAATTTTTATTCGGTGAGTGATTAAAAAAAAAATTTCCAGAAAATTTTAAGATTTTTTTTCATTGCAAGCATAGAATACATTATTCATTCGTTTCTACCTGAAATGAAAGAATTGTATAGTGTTTTTCATTAAAAATTTTTAGAATGTGTCTAAACGACTTTTAAATGCATTCGTGCACAAGTCTGGTAAAAACGCAGTTTGATTTCTACATGATTAAATACATAAAAAAAATTTTTATCAAACATTTTTTTTTCATCGCAAACTTTTTTTCACCAAATTTTTTTTTTTCTCCAAAAATTTTTTTTTATCAAAAATTTTTTTTTCATCAAATTTTTTTTTTTCATCAAAATTTGTTTTTCAAAAAGTTTTTTTTGATTTTTTTTAACAAAACTACTTTTTCACCAAAATTGGAAAAAACCGTCCATGGTTAGAAAAACCCGAAATATTGGTCGCAGACCTACCATTAACCGATCGGTTTAGAATTACTTTTTAAGTCGTGTTTGCTATATCAGTCCGTCTGTCTGTTCATGTAAACTTCAGAAATTAGAAAAAATCTTTCCTTACCCGAGTAAAAATTTTGATATGATGCAATATATAATGATATGTAACACAATATATATTTATACGCAATTTGATCCGAATAATGGTGGATGTGTTTGCATTAAAAAAGATCAACTTGTATAAAATATGATTTGATTTCATCCGAATTTTGACCAGACATTGCTATGTATTGGTGGATCTAATTAGATCTAATTGCATAAAAACATATAAAATCCTGGTGTTTGGGTTGAGATTAGTGTTTGGGGTCCGGGAATTCCCGGGTCGGATTTCTCGGGAATTCCCGGGAAAACACTGACGGGAATTCCAGGAAATTTTTTTAATTTTTCCTGGGAAATCCGGGATTTTTATAAAATAAACAATTTTACATAAAAAACATATATTTTAATTAAATTTTTAATATTTTTTTACATACAGGTGTAATTACATTTGCTATTTTTTTTTATATTTTTTCTATTTGGAAGTGCAAATATATATTCATAGGAAAACTGACCAAGTGTTAAAAAAAGGGTGTCAATTTCATGAAAAAACTTAAAAAGTCAAAAAATATACGTCGGTTAATGATAATTTTGCTAATACTGTCAAAAAATATAAAAATGTTGATCCTAGAATTGACATTTCCAGAACAAAATATTTAAAGTGCTGCCAACTTTATAAATTTTTGCTCAAAAAACGCAGTTTTAAATTTTTGGCGATTTTTAGCTATTTTTTCGATTTTTTGTGGGGAAAAAAGTTGCAATATTTTTTTTTGTTTTGTTTTATTGTATTTCAGGATTTTTAACTTTTATTTTTTAATTTTTTACGTTTTAATTAACTGTTTATCTCTAATAAAACTGTTTTTAATTAAAAGTTGGTCAAATTTTAATGTTTTTTATGATTTGTAATAACAATGAAAATTTCCCGGGAGTCCCGGGAAATAAATTATTTTTTTCCCGTTTCCCGGGAAATCAAAAAGTCCGGGAATTCCCAAACACTAGTCTTGACCGACTATATTTTTTTTACTTGTTTTTTTTTTTAGTTAATATAACAACAATTTGACAAAACATACAAATCTCATTTGACTAACATACATACATTTGAATTTAAATCTTCTTTTGAAATTTTATCATCTTTTTTTTTTTTTCATTTACAGAATTTCATTACCCGCAACATGGATCATTCATTTGTTGAGCCGCCTCCTTTTGATTTGAATGCATCATTTGTTGATAGTTCACCAAGAATACCTTTAGTATTTTTATTATCCCCTGGCTCTGATCCCATGGCCAGTTTGTTCATGTATGCCAAACAGCGTAATATGTACGACAAGTAAGTAAATTAATTAATATGAAGAATAAAAAAAAAACTTCATGGACACCGGTAACATGTAGGTATGCTTTGATAGGTATTTACGTTCATATTGAGTGGTTACATTTGTGAAATACTTCAAATTAGGTAACCATGTTAAAAAATTGCAAAATTTTACTTTTTCCTTAAAAACATTCACATGTCGAAATTGAAGTTGTTTGCCGATGTAATGCTACTTTTAAGGAGAGGACACATGGATTTATTAAACGGTTTGTAGTATAGGAAAAATTGGGATAGCACTACTACTATCGGATTTGAATCAAATTGACTGAAATTTTTCAGAATTTTTTTTAAAAAATGTCTTGAACGTAGGAAAAAATCGCCACTTTTTCCCAATTTCAAATAGCAATATCTCGAAAACCGTTCCACCGATATTAATTTTTTATTTCGATATTCGTGTTTAGCGCATCAAACTTAATAAATATGATGTGTCGCAAGACATATTTTTTATATCTATTTTTTTTTATTTTTAAAATTCCAAAACTTTGATCGCCGGTCCCACATTTTAATTTAATCCCCAAATTTTACAACATAAGTTTTAGGACTAGAAGAAAAAAATGTTGTCCGAAAGTTCAAAATAATAAACATTATTTGGCTCACAAGTAGATTTAGAGTCCCCGCACAACAATGTCGGAGCGGTTGACGGTTTCGGTCATGAGAGAGTATAGGCGCAAAACAAAGGCGGCAGCGGGAATTTCAGTCATTTGTTAATAATTACATTATTCTTTCACTTTTTCGACACATTTTTATTTAATTTTATTATTTTTTTAGTATCAATATGACACGGTGAGCCTCAGCGATGTTCAGGTTGAACTTTAGTGTCGACGAAAAGTGTAAGCGCAGTTCGATTTCTACATGAATAAATGTCACAAAACTGTTAACAGCGAAATCGTAGCTGATCGCATTCGCGAGATATCGCGAAATTGGTGTTTTTGTATTTTCTAAAATTTTGACAATGAAGTTTTTTAAATATCTTTAAAAACTGGGTATGCAGTTTTAATTGTATTTATTTACATGTCACAACACAGTTAACAGCGAAATCATATCTTCTCAATTTCGCGAGAAATAGCGAAATTACTTTTTTGCTGTTTTTATTTTTGTTTTTATCTTCATATATGATTTTTTAAAATTTCATAAATACATGGTATGCAGTTTTACTTGTGGTTGATCAAAGGTCACACAGCTGTTGACATCAACATTGTAGGTGCTAAATTTCGCGAGATATCGCGTAATTATATATATATATATTTTTTTTTATTATATTTTAAACCCGGTTCTTTAGAAATGATAAGAAAAGTGGTAAGCAGTTTGATTTGAACATGCTGGAAGAAATTAAAACTGCCCCCAAAAAAATTATAGCTGCTCACTTTCGCGAGAAATAGCGAAAAACAGCTTTTTGGGGGTATTTCTTGTTTTGATTAATAAAAGAAGTTTCTTTAACATTGTTGAAAAACACGAAATGCAGTTTGACTTGCTATTGATCAAAGGTCATAAGGCTGTTAACATTTAAATTCTAGCTGCTTAATTCTTCGAGATATCGCAAAAAAACTCGCTTATCTACTATTTATTCATTAATTTGTGTTATTTGTGGTCTGTAAAAACATATACTTCAATTAACGACAAAAATGTGGTATGCAGTTTGAATTCGAGGTTATTAGAGGTGACAAAACTGCAAGCATAAAAATTATAGACGATCAATTTCCCGAGAAATCGCAAAATTACTGTACGAGCTTTTATAATAAATTACTTTTTTTTCTTTGGTATCAAAAAAAAAAAAAAATTAAGTAACGACAAGTATATGGTATGCAGTTTAAATTGCCCGTAACTGAAGGTGGTAAAACTGCTGAAATCTATATATTGACTCTAATTTTCGCGAAAAATAGCGAAAAATTTTTAATTTTTTTTTTAATTTATTTTGTATTGTAATTAGTGTTTGGGAATTCCCGGACTTATCAATTTCCCGGGAAACGGGAAAAAAATAATTTATTTCCCGGGATTCCCGGGAAATATTCATCTATACTTCTATACTAATATTATAAAGAGGTAATGTTTGTATGTTTGTTTTTTTGTTTGTTTGTTTGTTTGTTTGTTTGTTTGTAGAGGGTAATCTCCGGAACTACTTATCCGATTTCAAAAATGTTTTCAGCAATATTTAAAGTGTTCCTCCAGGATGGACATAGGCTAGGTTTCATCGACCACGCCCACTTCTACGCCCACTTTTGGCCAAAAAACGTAAAATTGAAAAATCTCAAAAACTACTGAACCGATTTCAAAAATTTTTTCACCAATACATACTTGGAATGGTCCTTCATGGTGGACATATGCTGGGTTTCATCGACCACGCCCACATCTACGCCCACTTTTGGTAACAAAATTAAAATTTAAATATCTATGAAACTACTCATCCGATTTCAAAAAAGTTTTCAGCAATATTTAGAGTGTTCCTCCAGGGTTGACATAGGCTAGGTTTCATCGACCACGCCCACTTCTACGCCCACTTTTAGCCAAAAAAAGTAAAATTTAAAAATCTCCACAACTACTGAACCGATTTTAAAAATTTTTCACCAATACATGCTTGGAATGGTCCTTCATAGTGGACATATGCTGGGTTTCATCGACCACGCCCACTTCTACGCCCACTTTTGGCCAAAAAACGTAAAATTGAAAAATCTCAAAAACTACTGAACCGATTTCAAAAATTTTTTCACCAATACATACTTGGAATGGTCCTTCATGGTGGACATATGCTGGGTTTCATCGACCACGCCCACATCTACGCCCACTTTTGGTAACAAAATTAAAATTTAAATATCTATGAAACTACTCATCCAATTTCAAAAATGTTTTCACCAATATTTAGAGTGTTCCTCCAGGGTGGACATAAGCTAGGATTTATCGACCACGCCCACTTATACGCCCACTTTTTGGCAAAAAACTAAAATTTAAAAATCTCCAAAAATGTTCATCCTATTTCCAAAATTTTTTCACCAATACTTGGTCCTTGAGAGTTTAAATATTCTAGGTTTTATTTACCACGCCCATTACTATGTCCATATTTGGCAAGAAAAACGTAAAATTTTAATATGATCAAACTACTCATCCGATTTAAAAATGTTATCACCAATATACATACATTAAAAATGGTGCTTCAGGGTGGACATGGGTTAGCTCTCATCGACCACACCTACTTCTACGCCCACCTTTGCCCAAAAAACGTAAAATTTCAAAATATCCGAAACTACTCATTTAAAAAATGTTTTCTCCAATATTAAGAATGGTCCATCAGGTTAGACATAGGCTTCGGTTCATCTACGTAAAATTTTTAAATATACACACAGAAAAATAAATTGCCAACTGAATTTTTCAGTTGAAGCAACTCCAAATTTGATTGTTGCTACTTAAATATGCTGTGACTAACATATTTTATGATTGTTTCAACTAAAAGTCAGTTATATCTACGTTATTTAGTTGTGACTACCGATATTCAATTGCGACAACCTATATGTGAGTGCTTCAACCTAATTTTAGTTACATCAACTGACTTTCAGTTGGAAATTGGCAAATTTGTTTTCTGTGTGTACGAAACTCATTATGAGATTTCAAAAATGTTTTCACCGATATTTATAATTTTCTTTCAGGGTGAGTTAGGAAAGGTTTCATTGACCACACCCATTTTAAAGATCACTTTAGGTTAAAAGACGTAAAATTTTAAAATCTACCAAACTACTCATCTAATTTCAAAACATTCTAAAAAATGTCCTTTTTGGAAAATCCTATTGTACTGGGTCAAATACGTGCAAAGTAGTGAACTTTGAAACTTTTTTTATCTCCTGAAAATTTGGTCATAGTAACTTGAAATGTTGGATCCTCCAGCCCAAAAAATCATTCTGGAAATTTAGATTTTAATAGGGATAAGAGTAAACTATTGTAATGCGGAACTTTTATTTTTTTTAAAGAATGAAGCCTACGTGGATCGAAATGAATTGGAATTCAGAACAAAATGGAATAAAATGGGGAACGAAATGGAGTGAAACGGGGAATGAAATGGTTTCAATAATTACGATATAAGGGCTCGAAAATTTTCAAAAACATTATTTACCGAAACGAACATGATTCCGAGCTAAACGGGGCTGCTTTAATTTTATTGTTTATTCTAAATTGTTTTTATGAAAGACTTCAACGATCAAAATTAAATAAAAAAAAAAATTCTGTAGGGAAGAATTTTAGAAATGGAGACTCTTATCCTGATCCTTCTTAAATCAGGTATTTAATATTGCCGGGGGCGAAGTTCCGGGCGGGCCTGCTAGTTATTAATATAAATCATAAAAAACATTAAAATTTTACCAACTTTCTATTAAAAACAGTTTTATTAGAGATAAACAATTAATTAAAACATAAAAAATCAAAAAATAAAAGTTAAAAATCGTGAAATACAATAAAACAAAACAAAAAAAAATAATGCAACTTTTTTCCCCACAAAAAAAAGCTAAAAATCGCCAAAAAAAAAATTAAAACTGCGTTTTTCGAGCAAAAACTAATAAAGTTGACAGCACTTTTAATATTTGTTCTGGAAATGTAAATTCTAGGTTCAAAATTTTTATATTTTTTTGACAGTCTTATACCCTGTTCTCACTTACAGCTAAAAACCATTTTTAGCAACATTTTTCGTTTTATGCTTAAAAACCATTTTTATGACTCGTTTTACCATACATTTTTTTGTTGTTATATGTCAAAATAAAAATGTTTTTAGATCGTTTTAAAATTAAAACGATTTAAAACGAGCGGAATTCCAGGGGTTGAATTGAGCATTTTTGAATGTTCAGCGTTTTTAAAGCATTTTATTAATATTGGCAACATTGTTTATTACTAAAATGTAAATAATACAAAAAAAATCGTGCTATTTTTATCTTTAACCAATTCTTGAACATTATAAACAGTTATATGTATAATTATAATTCATATATAATTTGAATATTTTAATTTCGTTTGTTGTTGAAATGTGTACATGTTTATCAGCTGATAATGTAAATGTCAAAATGAAAACATAAAAACCAAAATAAAACGAGTGAAATTACGTGTGAACACTTTTTTTTTAAACACGGTTTTAAACACGGTTTTAAACGACAAATGTCGTTTAAAACCGTTTTTAGATGCTCGTGAGAACAGGGTATTAGCAAAATTATCATTAACCGATGTAAATTTTTTGAATTTTTGAAGTTTTTTCATGATATTGTCATACTTCTTACACTTGGTCAGTTTTCCTATGAATATATATTAGCACTATTCTTCCAAATAGAAAAAATACAAAAAATAGCAAATGTAATTATACCTGTATGTAAAAAATATATTAAAAATTAAATTAAAATAAACCTTTTTTATGTAAAATGGTTTATTTTATAAAATTCCCGGATTTCCCGGGAAAAATTAAAAAAATTCCCGGGAATTCCCGTCAGTCTTTTCCCGGGAATTCCCGGGAAATACGACCCGGGAATTCCCGGACCCCAAACACTAATTGTAATAGATTTATAAATAATAGATTTAATATTAACTTTGCGATTCCTTAAAGAATTGACCACATAGGACTTTTGTGTTAGCAGTTTAATGTCTTTTTATCATGTACAAATAAAAAACCACGTTTTTACACCATTTCAAAAGAACATGCAAAATTGAAAAATAAAAAAAAAAATAAAAAATATATAAATAATTCCGCGATATCTTGCGACAGTGTACACCTACAACTTTGATGTCAACACCCTTATGACCTTCGATCACGTACACATTAAAGTGCATATCAGCTTTCCACAACATTTGAAAAAAACCTAGAAAAAGTTGAAAAACAAAAATTGACAACAAAGTTATTTCGCGATTTCTCGCAAACTAAAGAAGATAGGATTTCGATGTTTACTGTTTTGTGACCTTAAAATAAGTACAATGAAAACTGTATACTCAGTTTTTGAAAATATTTAAAAAACTTCAATATCAAAATTTTTTAAAATGTAAAATCACTAATTTCGCGATATCTCGCGAATGCGATCAGCTACGATTTCGCTGAAAACAGTTTTGTGACAACTAATCATGTAGAAATCGAACTGCATTTACACTTTTCGTCGACACTAAAGTTCAACCTGAACATCGCTGAGGCTCACCGTGATGATATCAATATGATTTTTTCATATTGATTCGTTTTTTTGTGTTTTTTTTTTAGAATTTTAAATATTTTTTTTTTTAGAGATCACATTTTTTTGTTTACTTTATCGAAAATAATCGAAATATTTATAAAAATGTGGCAACATTTTCGTATCAAAAATTAAAGGAGAGAGAGAAACCGACACAAAAATAAAATTGATTTTATTCAAGCGGTTTATGGTCGACCGTTTTTTCTTGCCAAATTTGTATGAAAAAAACGTCACCGACATTGTTCTGCGGGGACTCTTAAAAAGTGTTTCGACTTATTTCACACTACTTTGGTAAAACACAACTTTTTTTATTGGCGTTTTTCGCGAAAACACGAATTGATCTAGAAAAACTGGGAGACACGTGTATTTAATTTTCTGCCCTACTTTCAGAATTTTTCGTTCTGGTCCATGTATACGAAAGTGTGGCGGACGGTGTTATTAGTCAGTAATAAATTCTTAGACATTCATGCGATGTCCGTCTGTCTGTTTAAATTTCGATCATGGCCAGAATATTACACATATATTGCTGTAACTTAACATATTTACACGATGTTGGCTCGAGAAGTTTGGTAATGGATTTGAGCGATATCGGCTAAGCGAATCAAAAGTTAGTGCAGAAAATCTAAAGACACCTCGAAAATTTTGGTAAATTTCACATAACCTAAAAACACAAAACGCTTTAATTCTGCAGCTGGTTGACATGTAAACAGAATTGGATACCGAATGGTATTTAAGCAAGTGCACACATATTTTTTACACAAATTTTTTTGTGAAATTTTTTTTTCCGCAAAAGTTAATTTCTTTTACCTATTAAAAAAACTAATTTTAAACATTTATTTTCAACAATTTTTTTTTTTTTTTAAATGTGAGGACAACGCGAAAATTTTGGTATAATCCTCAAATAAATGCTTTAATTCGGCTGCTGCGGTCAACGATCACGCTGGTTGACAAAATTTTATACCGAATGGCATTTAAGCAAGCGCAAACATACATTTTACTCAAAAAGTTTTGTTTTCGGATTTTGTTTGTTCACCAAAAATGTTTTTCCTCGAAAATTTATTTATTTTACCTTTTTTTTTTTAAAAAAATACAAAATTTTTTTTTCAACAATTTTTTTTAATTAAGTTTTTCTCAAATTATCTTTTTTACATTGTGGAGGATATTGGGGAGGTTATTACGCATTTGGCAAGGCCGAGTTTAACTTTTAACATGATAATGTTTTTAGGCTGGTGTCTAATTTTAAAAAAGTTAAAGGACGCCACCTCAGTTTCACTATATAAGCTAACAATTTACGAAAAAGAAAACAAGAAGTACTATTTTCATTTTCTTAAAAACAATAATTTTAATAACTTGGGTTTGTAACTTGGATAATAATTCACCTCGTGGTGAATAAAACCGTTTTTCACCAGCTGGTGAATAATTATTTTTTTAACAAAAAAAAAATTTTTTTTTTCATAAAATTTTTTTTTTTTTTTCATCAATCTTTTTTCCATCAAATTTTTTTTTTTCCATCAAAATTTTTTTCATCAATTTTTTTTTTTCATAATTTTTTTTTGTTTTCATAAATTTTTTTTTTCATTAAACTTTTTTTCATCTTTTTTTTTTCATCAAAATTTTTTTTTTCATCAAAATTTTTTTTCACCATTTTTTTTTCATTAATTTTTTTTTCATAAAATTTTTTTTTTTTTCATCAAAATTTTTTTTTCAAAAAATTTTTTTTTTCATCAAAAATTTTTTTTCAAAAATTTTTTTTTTATCATATCTTTTTTATCAAATTTTTTTATCATATTTTTTATTATCAATTTTTTCTCACCAAAAAATTTTTTTTTCATATTTTTTTTTCATCAATTTTTTTTTTACATCAAAAAATTTTTCTTTTCATCAAAAACTTTTTTTCATCAAAACTTTTTTCACCAAAAATTTTAGGTTCATTAAATTTTTTTTAACATAATTTTGTTTTTCGTGAAAAAATAATATTTTTTTTTTTACCAAAACTACTTTTTCACCAAGTCTAAGCTTTTCGCATAAAAATTTTCCATTTGTTTATCAAATGTACATAAAACAAGTGAGAGTGTTATATTCTTTGGTGCCGAATCTTTTATACTCTTCAAAATGTAAAAACACTTTTTTGCACTTCTTTTTGCACTCACTTACGAAATGTACAGCTCTTCTGGTTTTTTCGTGGGGTCCTCGACTGATATTTCAATTCGTTTTGCATGGAAAAGCAAAGAAACATTATTTTTTCTAAAAAAACTTTGCTTTGGCAAGTACACCCAAATCTTCCGCAAAACATTATCATGATTTAATGTTTTGGGCAAGAAAATAAAAATTCTCAGGCATTTTTAGTCTTCTCTACCAGAATCAATCGTTGGAAACCCGTAATTTTTTTTTAGTGTTGTACTGTGTAACTTTTTTTTGCAACTTTCTCGACCACGACGTTTTCAAAATTCGAAAAAAGTTAAATTTGCTCGACCCTATTAGACTTGTGAAATAACACGATAGATTTGGCCTTCTCTTAATCAGAAGCGCACAGTTGAACTTATATCGCTTCCAAGAGGAGAGATTTCGACGGTGGTTGCTGTAATTACCGGACATTGTTTTATAAGGAAGCACGCAGGGCGGGTAAATATCCCGTCAAATGACTTTTGCCGGATTTCCATGGATGAGGGGGAGTTGGAAATATCAAACACTTCATCTGCCATTGCCCGGCACTGTCTTGCTTCACTGGGATCTAAGAGCTACATGATCTTTTTGATTTGTCGGATGTTAAAATTCAATGTCTTATGAGTTTCAAATTAAGCTCAAATTGATTTAACGGCAGGAGCTAGTAGGGGAACCTATTACAATCCCGTGGTATCACAACGGACCTCAGAGTCAATGTAGGCTGACGTAAAATACCTAACCTATAATTCTGCAAAAAAGTGTATTCCCATATTCGTCAATGCCAATTTTATTAATCTTGTTTGTTTGTCTGTTTTATAAATGGAACATGACCATGGGGTAATGTTTTTCTCTCAAAAACATTTCAATTTTTTTTTATACAGTTTTTATCACTTATCTTATTACGTATTTCTTTTTAACTATACTACACTTACAAACAAGCTTGAACATGTTTTAACATGTTACAACAAGTTTTTACCCTTCTTTCAATTTTTCACAATTTTGTAGTTTTTTTTTGTTTTTTTGTTAATGCCATTGATGTAGAGTAAATTGTTTTTACTTTCCCTACAATATAATATCAAGCTGGGGTACATTAATTTAATGTAATGTCAAATAGGGGAAATGGAATTTTAAACAACTTTAAAATTGTGATTACCCGAGTAAAAAGGAATTTATATAAATGTATGTTATTTTATATGTTTTCATAAAACCATATACAACTATATGAGCCAAAGTATAAAATTATATCTCACTTTGAAATTTTCCAATTTTTTTAAATGATGTCATATAAAATCATATCTAATTATATTGTTCATAATATATTAATATAAATGGTAGATGTAATCATACGTTGCACATAAAACTTAATCCGATTTCATACATTATTATACGTGACTTTATATCTAATTATGTATAGGACTTTACTAAACAAAAAATCCAGTATCAATTTATGTATAATTATATATGACTAATATAATACCATATAAAACTATATATGGTTCCATACTAAAAAAATTTCCAACAAAAATAATAGATATAATTATATGTGTCTTAAACGATAACATATCTGTGTTTGTATGGTACTATATATACGCAAATTTCGTCTAAACTCAATATATATTTATAAATGGTCGCAAATGTAATGGAATATATATTTTGATATAATCATGTATAAAAAAAATATTTTTTTGACCAAACAACTAGCCATATATAATTATATATGCCAGTATTTCAAAATTTATTTTTGTGTGTCAACATATATGGTTATACAAAACTTTTTATTGTATCATATAAGATTACATATGATTTTTGGAAACCCGAGTTCGATTCCCGGCCCAGTCGAGAAAAAAATTTTTTTTTTTTATTTTTTTTAAATAGAAAACACTTTTTTATTGCGTTTAATTTTTTTAGAACTAAAAAATTTTCATTTTTGGAATTTTTGCAATCATTTTAAAAAAATTATTTTTCTTTTATACAGTTATATATAACTATATTTGATTTATTATAAAATTATCTATAATTTTTGGGAACCCGAGTTCGATTCCAGAAAAAAAAAATATTTTTTTTAAATAGAAAACACTTTTTTATTGCACTTATTTTTTTTAGAACTAAAAATTTTTCTTTTTTTGAATTTTTGCAATCATTTTTAAAAAATTATATTGCTGTTATATAGTTATATATAACTATATTTAATTTATTATAAAATTATCTATAATTTTTGGGAACCCGAGTTCGATTCCAGAAAAAAATATATTTTTTTATTTAAATGGAAAACACTTTTTTATTGCATTTGTTTTTTTAGAACTTAAAAAATTTTACTTTTTGAATTTTTGCAATCATTTTTAAAAATTTATATTGCATTTACATATATAGTTAATAATAGCTATATTTGGTTTAAATTATCAAATTATCAATGATTTTTGGAACCCGATCTCAAATCTATTTCTGATTTCCTGATTCCATGAAAAATTTCAAATTTATAAGCCAAAGTCTTATTTCACTTTGGAAGCCTATGACTTGGAAATAAGGCATACCGCTACATTCATTAAAATTATTGTTTAAGCTTACCATGGAAGCCCCTAATAGCGCTGTACGTCATTCCAATTTTTTTTTGCAAATTTTATCAAAAATTTTCTAAGTCTTTTTGAAAATTGTGTACAAGTGAATAACATATTTAATTGGATATAATCATATATTACTATATGTTAGATCAATTTGATATAATTAGATACGATCAATTTATTTAAAACTAAGTCTTTGAAAGTTGTTATATGCTAACAACGTCCGCTGGTCTAGAGGGTAGAGATTGCGATTACAAAACGGAAGACTTGTGGTTCTAATCCCCGTCCGTTCGAAGTTTTTTTTTTTTTATTTATTTTCAGTTTGACATTATTATATCTAAAAATAAATCTAAAAACAGAAACATTTTTTGGATAAAAATGTATCCAATAATTTTTTTATAAAATCAAGATATCAGATATTATAAGATAACTTTGGCGCGGCCAAATTTCGGATGAAATTACATTATATAATATCCAATTTAATATAAAATCATGATATTGGATATTTTAAGATAACTTTGGCGCGGCCAATTTCCGGATGAAATTACATCATATAATATCATATTTAATACAAAATCATGATAATAGATAATTTGGGATAACTTTGGCGCGGCCAATTTCCGGATGAAATCACATACAATCAAATATTAAACTGTAACTTCATATATTATATGATGTTATGAGATAACTTTGGCGCGGCCAATTTTCGGATGAAATTTAGCAAAATCAGATCCAATAAATTATATATAATTTTATAAGATAACATGTTTTACCATACAATTTTTTTTTACTCGGGTAATGAGAGTTGTGAGACACTAAAGATGGTCGATGAATACAGATTTGAGTTGGTACCCCTTATGTCAAAAAGTGATGAAGTTTCTCAGTAAGCTGAAAAACTTCTTCAATTCCTATTCATAAATAAATTTTGGATCTTTTATGTAAAATTAAAAAAAAACCTAATTAAAATTTCGAAAGATCTAAAAAAATCAATACATACACCCTAAAAAAATGAGTCCAGTTTCCTACTATAAATTGGGTAAATTTCAACAAATTACAAAAATATACTACTATAAATTGAGTAAAGTTCTAATATTTTTAAGCAGAATTACGCATTTTGTGTAAATTTACCCAATTTATAGTAGGAAACTAAAATCATTTTAATTAGAGTGTAGGTAATACCCAATTAAATTCAAAATCCCCAATTTAAATTTTTAAATCCCAGTTTAAATCCAAAAAAGCTCATTTAAAATTAAAAAAAAAAATCAAATTGAAATTCAGAAAAGAACAAATGAAGTTATTAAAGCTCAAATGAAACGCATAAAAACCCAACTTAAATTTGTAAATTCTCAATTGAAATTTGGAAAAGCTCAATTCAAAAAGTTTAAATTAAAACTAAAAAAATATATATAAAAGCTCTCTTTAAATAAAAAGAAATCCAATTTAAG
Organism: Pegoplata infirma; assembly: GCA_963921195.1. Lineage (NCBI taxonomy): Eukaryota > Metazoa > Arthropoda > Insecta > Diptera > Anthomyiidae > Pegoplata > Pegoplata infirma. The sequence continues at coordinate 48,319,641 of OY992539.1, read as the reverse complement.
TTTAGAAAAGCTCACTTGAATTTCAGAATAGCGTTGGGAAAATTAAAAAAAGACGAATTGAAGGGTTTACTGCAAAAACTTGATAAGCAACATTTTATTTTTTGGTCTTTTTTGCCTTCTACTGATGTTCTATTGACGGATTTTTGGCAAAATTTGGCAGATCTAATTTCTACATAAATTCAAAAGTTGTAAGGCAAAAACCAGCATAAAATAAAATGTTGCTTATCGAGTTTTTAAAATAAGCCCTTCAATTGAAATTTGTTAAAGCACAACGGAAAAGCTCATTTAAATTCCCAACAAAATTATTTCATGAATGTTACAATAACAAAATTAAACATTTAGTGTAGGGTACAATTTGTTACAAATTGACCTTCGCTTAATCAACTCCTCCTTTGAAATATTCTAACATTAATAGAAACTCATTTTAATTGATGAGCTTTTAATGAACAATTAGCTGTTCATGTTTTTTTTGCACATTTTTGTACTCTGCACCATACTGTGGCACAGCGTATAATAAGTTTGTGCTGATGTTTGCTACTAAATAAAAAAGACTTAAAACTATTTTCGGAGTTGATTTACTTATATCCATGTAAACACCCTGTGAGTAAGAGGACCCGTCGAGGACCGGTTGTAGATTGGTACTTTTGTATGAAAGGACCTCTCACACTGAAAAAAAGACATAACTAAAATATTGGAAAAAAAATTCTTTGAAAATATTTCATGAATTTTCCTAAAATTTAGTTTTATTTAACTAAAAAATGAGAAATTTTTTTAACTTTGAGGAAAAAATTTTAGTTCATTTACTTGCAAATAATTCATAATTTTCTTTAAATGGAGTTCTTAATATAAGGAAACAAAATCTTACTGCCAAAGAAATTTTCCTAAATTTAAGAAACATATCTTTATTTTTAAAATATATTTCCTAAAAATATGTGCACCACCATTTAGTTTAAGTTTAGTTTAAGTCTACTAAAAATTACTTCATCGTATTTCTGTTCTTAGAATTAAGGAAGTGTACATCTTAAAATTTAGTAAATAACTTCTTAGAATTTAGTTAATAACTTCTTAGAATTTAGTTAAAAATTCAAAATGGCAATATCTCGAAAACTAAGCGAGATAAAGCGAAACGGATGAAATTTTCAAAAGAAAGTACTACAAAGAATAATATGGAATAGCCCAGCTCTACATATCTGTCGAGGTCTCAAGACTACAATTTCGGATCTTAAATTTGACATTCCCGAAATTTTATATATGCACACATCTCGGTAAATACTGTCGACACGAGAAAAAGTCCAACGACATTTTTGTAGCTCGTAACTCGTTGAACTCTTCTGAAAAATACCCGAAAGCCCACGGAGTAATCCAGAAGTTATCCAGTTTTTAAAATTCTCAAGACCCTATTAGGCCCCAAATTTCCGTATCTCAAAAACTAAGCGAAACGTTTCACCAGTAAGTGAGTACACTCAAAAAAAAAACTGTAATGTTAGCAAAAAAAGCTTGAAAACCTACAAGAACAAATTGGTGCTAGGGGTGTTATTGATTCTTCGGTTTACCCGAATGTATGCAAATATCGCATTTTTGTTGTAGGGACATTTAATATAAAAAATTGTGTCTGTGACTAACATACTTTTTTAATTTTATTGATCAATTTATTTAAAAAAGCATAAATAATAAGAATTTAGAATATGGATATACTAAAAACTGCAATTAATTATAATTTTATAAAGAAAAAAAAAAATAAGAACAAACATCTGAATGTGTTTTAAATTGAATGTAGGAATATGCTTAGATGGCATATCGTTAAACTTAAATGTTTTATGATTGTAAACATTTAGGCTGGTGTCTAATTTTTAAAACTACTAAAATAAAAAAATTAATTACTTTTTTAATTTTCCTAAAATCAAAAAGGTCTGCGATAATAACAGTGTTACTAAAATGAAGAAAAAACTTATGCGTAGGTTCTCATATGAAAATTCGGTTTAGTCAGAGTTCATAGAATATGGAAATACTTATAGTTTTTCTCGATCACTTCGTTTAGAACTTTTTAACATGATAATGCTTTTAGGTAGGTGTCTTATTTTAAAAAAGTCGCCACCTCAGTTTGACTATATAAGCTAACAATTAACGAAAAAGAAAACTAGAATTACTATTTTCATTTTCTTAAAACCAAAAATTTTAATAACTTGGGTTTGTAACCTGGATAAAAATTCACCAGCTGGTGAATAAAAAGTAACATAATTATTTTTCAACAAAAAAAAATTTTTTTTTCCATATTTTTTTTTTTTTTCATCAAACTTTTTTTTCATACTATTTTTTTTTTTTTGCATTAAATTTTTTTTTTATCATTTTTTTTTTTTTTTTCATCAAATTTTTTTTTCATCAATTTTTTTTTTATAAATTTTTTTTTTTCATTAATTTTCATTTCCATCAAATTTTTTTTTTCATCACAAAATTTTTTTTTCATTAACATTTTTTTTTCATAAATTTGTTGTTTTTTCATAAATTTTTTTTTATCAATTTTTTTTTCATTATTTTTTTTTCATCAAATTTTTTCATAATTTTTTTTTATCATGTTTTTTTCATAATTTTTTTTTTCATAAATTTTTTTATTATCAATTTTTTTATCACCAAAAAATTTTTTTTTTCATAAATTTTTTTTTTACATCAAAAAAATTTTTCTTTTCATCAAAAAAATTCATCAAAAGCTTTTTTCCATCCAAAAATTTTGGGTTCATTTTTTTAACATAATTTTTTTTAACATAATCTTGTTTTTCGTGAATTTTTTTTTTTACCAAAACTACTTTTTCCCCAAGTCTAAGCTTTTCGCATAAAAATTTTCCATTTGATTATCAAATGGAAATAAAACAAGTGAGAGTGTTATATTCTTTGGTGCCGAATCTTTTATATTCTCCAAAATGTAAAAACACTTTTTTGCACTTATTTTTGCACTCACTTACGAAATGTACAGCTCTTTTGGTTTTTAATGGGGTCCTTGACTGATATTTCAATTCGTTTTGCATGGAATAGCAAAGTAATATAACATTATTTTTTCTAAAAAAACTTTGCTTTGGCAAGTGCACCCAAATCTTCCGCGAAACTTTATCATGATTTTATGTTTTGGGCAAGAGTACAAAATTCGCAGGCATTTTTAGTGTAGCACAGTGAAATTTAACAAAAAAAGCTTTGGTTGGGGCGGTCCGAGGTGCCGACGTGCACCAGCCTATTTAAATTTTAATTTCGGTTTTTAAAAAAAAATATTCTAAAGGGGGTAACATATTTGTTTTTTTTTTATAAATTTTGTAAAGAACTCCGTAAATAACACCCTAGCAGAAAAAATTAAGTGAAACTACCATAAAAGTGTGAAAGTGTAGTTTTCTGCCATGTATATGGGGCATTCCAAGCCAAATCACTCACTTTTAGACCCGACCCCTTACGATTTATTTTATTTTTGTATATGTTTTAGTATTTATTAAATGCAACTTGGACACCAATTTTCAGCCTTTTATTTCAAGATGGTGTTGAGTAATCAATTTTTCAAAATGACGATTTTCTCAAAAAAATTAAAAAATTGAAATTTTTAATTAATTTTGACCATTGAAAAATATAGATATTTTAAAAAAAGTTGGACAACGTTTTGTTGGTATCTAAATGAAGTTTTAGAAAAAAAATATGAAAAAATTATTCGAAGTAACTATCACTTATTTTTTGTCGTTTAAAAATTAAAATCGACTTTTTGAAAAAGTCCGAAACCTTCGATTTTTTTGTAAAAAACTATAAAAATTCTACTCTAAATAACGCAACTTTTAAGCCATAATTCGAGATGTGATCACAATTCTTTCAATTTTTTTTTAAATTTTAAAAATTGCACCTTTTATTTTTTGGCAAGTTGTCTGCCACACGTTAGATGCCTGGGGAAATTGTAATAACTTGGCTGATTTTCAACCGATTTAAGTTTTTAGTACCTTATTAGAAAGGCATTTTACTCTACATCACAATTCTGTGATTTCTTGAAATAAAACTTAACTTAAAATACCAAAAATATTGCGAAAACAGAAAAAAATTCATATTTTTCCTTGTAATCCGTTTTTTAAACTTCAAGGACCATGCTAAACGCCTTACCCATTTCCGATCGTTCTAAATTTTTGTGAGACGTATTCTTACCTCGAAATGAATATATCTAGGGTAAGTTAGGGTCAATATCTACCAATTTATTTTTTTTTGGAGCCCCATATAAAATAAATCAGAGCCAAAAAATAAAAGGAGCAATTTTTAAAATTTAAAAAAAAATAGAAAGAATTGCGATCACATCTCGAATTATGGCTTAAAAGTTGCGTAATTTAGAGTAGATTTTTTATAGTTTTTTACAAAAAAATATAAGGTTTCGGACTTTTTCAAAAAGTCGATTTTAATTTTTAAACGTCAAAAAATAAGTGATAATTACTTCGAATAATTTTTTCATATTTTTTTTCTAAAACTACATTTAAATACCAACAAAACGTTGTCCAACTTTTTTTAAAATATCTATATTTTTAATGGTCAAAATTAATTAAAAACTTCAATTTCTTAATTTTTTTGAGAAAATCGCCATTTTGAAAAATTGATTAATCAACACCATCTTGAAATAAAAGGCTGAAAATTGGTGTCCAAGTTGCATTTAATAAGTACTAAAACATATCAAAAAATAAAATAAATCGAAAGGGGTCGGGTCTAAAAGTGAGTGATTTGGCTTGGAATGCCCCATATATACTACAATTAGGTACACCAAATAAAATATCAGTGACAATTACACGTGACTCGCCAAAAATTGTTATTTATGAACATTTTTATTAATTTAAATTTAGGGCTGCAATTTTCTTTCAACTATCTGCTGCTTTTTCCATTTAATATATGAATACTTTCATTCATTTCATGAAAAACTTCATAAAACTTTAAAAAAAATTCCTACGAATATTTTAATTAATTTTATGTAAGTTTTCATTAAAAGGAACTTTAATGACACCAGTTTCATTGATCAAATGAAACCTGTCTTCGGTTGAAAACGTCAGTCATTTTTCATTAAGCTTATGTCAATTTTCATTATTTTCACGAATCCTTTTTTTTCAGTGTAGGTTAGTTAAGTTTGAAGATGGGTAAAACAGTTTCCCCTAGAAAAAATAAACTAACCTCAAAAAAACTAATTTTTTTATACTTTTATTAAGCAAAGAAATACCTTTTGTGCAAAAGATGTTCTGAACTTGGACCACATGGGGGCAATACTAAATAAAATTAAAAATTTTATGAACAATTTTTTTTTTTTAATTTTTAATTAAATGACCTTAAACCAAACTAAAGTCCTCAACCGGACCCATGGGATTAGAAAATATTGTTTTTTTTTTGTGGGCGTGGATAATTTTTTTCTCAAAACATTTAAAAAATTTCAAGACAGAAAAAGCCTCTTTTCTGTTGTTTTGTCCAAAAAAAATATATTTTATAACCTAAAAGAAAAAAAAAAAAAAGACAAGTAAGAAAATTATAGTCGGTCAAGACCGACTGTATAATACCCTACCCCAGAGTTTCCCGGAAAATGGGTCCCAAGTTAAAAAATGGACTAATTAAATCTATATTTTGTCAAGTCTTTAATAAGTGTAAAAAAATACTAACAAATCAAATTTGAGTGAAATAGGCTTCGATTTCTTGTCAATAAACCGCTTTAAGTGAATATCGGGTGAAATTTTGACATGGTGCATAGGTCCTAAAATGATCCGATGGTAATCAGATTTAATGAGGTTATTAAAGTACGCGTTTAAAATACACAAACCAAATTAAAAAAAAATATTTTCTATTTTTATGAATTTTGAGTAATTTGTGGTGGTTTGTATGGGGGCTACAAGAACAACTGGTCCGATTCCTTTAAAATTTGAAATGGTGGTTTTTGAGGACAAAACATGTTTACCTGCCATATTTCGAAAAGATACCTACGGTTATTATATTTGTGCCAAAACTACAAAGGACCTTTGTATGGGGGCTAGGTCTAAATATGGAACGATTTTTCCAATTTCAATGGGCTTCGTCCTTGGGCCAAGTTTTTAATTTCAAGTCAATTGATTAAAAATTACGACCTGTATCGTATTTACACCTCTTACATGAACAGACAGACAGACGGACGGACATCACTAAATCGACTCAAAATGTGATTCTGAGTCGATTGGTATACTTAAAAGTGGGTCTATGACCATTATTTCGGGTAGTTAAAAACATCAGCACAAACTCTGTTGTTTGTGTTTTTCTGATTGAAGAAGAAAATTGTGTCTTCTAAAGATTAAATTAAATGTGGATTTACCCTAGACCATGGTTTCTGTAGCCACTTCTACGTCATCAGTAGGCAATTACATTAAATTGATTATTTGATATTTGCTAGAAAAATTCTTTATATGTTTTTTTTATCAACAGACTAGCCTGACATGAGCTTATTATACCCTGTGCCACAGTGTGGTGTAGGGTAGGGTGGATCGAATTTGGCTTTTGGGCGAATTTCGTTCCGGCTCACCGACAGATGTGTTGGAATAGACCTAAAACAATGTGGTTAAATTTTCATGCAGATCGGTGGCCATCTTCCGCTGCCGAAATGACGTTGAAAATCCGCGATTTCTTAAAAAATTGTATTTATTTTAAAAATTGCCAAAATTACAAAAATCACTTAATCTTCTTTTTTATTTCCGTCAATCTTTTCAATTCATATATTAAAATCGAACTTACATATATATACTTGAAATAAATGCAATAAAAACTTTAGATTGTGCATTTTTGTAATTTTGGCAATTTTTTAAAATAAATACTATTTTTAAAGAAATCGCGAATTTTCAACGTCATTTCGGCAGCGGAAGATGACCACTGATCTGCATGAAAATTTAACCACATTGTTTTTAGGTCTATTCCAACACATCTGTCGGTGAGCCGGAACGAATTTCGCCAAAAAGCCAAATTCGATCCACCCTAGTGTAGGGTATACAAAATGGTTAATATGAAAGGTGATTATGGGAAAAACTAACTTCTTTAAATTTTTTTATTTTGATTCAAAATTTCGCTCTTTTATCGCAAAAAAATAAAAAAAAAAATAAATTACTTATTACACCGATTCAATTACTTTAGTATTTGAATTTACTTCGAGCTCCAAAATTATAATATTGATTATTCAAGTAATTGGTCCAATTACTAAAGTAATTGGTTCTTGTTTTATTTTATACCTTTTTCAAAAACAAAGACAATGCTTTTGCATATCCCAACTGCGAAAACATAAGAGACACTCTATCATACAAACCTTTTAGTAGTAGTAAAAAAAAATACACAAATTACTACAATGTTGATATTAAAACATATTTACTCGTACATCATTGCATTCAATCATCATAAAAGTATTTAATATTTTTTTTTTCCTATTTTATTAACAGAACAAAATCCATATCATTGGGTCAAGGACAAGGACCACGAGCCGAAAAAATGATTTTGGAAGCCAGTCGTTATGGTCACTGGGTTGTTTTACAAAATTGTCACGTTGCTGTCAGTTGGATGGGTGAACTGGAGCGTATTTGTAATGATAATAATTTAGCTGAAGCAGCACATCCGGATTATCGTCTTTGGTGTACCTCATATCCCAGCTCTGTATTTCCCGTATCTGTACTACAAAATTCCGTTAAGATGACAAATGAACCACCTAAAGGCTTAAAGGCCAACATGCAAAGATCATTTAATTCTGATCCTTTGGTGCGAGATAAATTCCTTACAAATGCATTCATTAATACAGAATCGGCCAATAAGAGTTGGTTACGTGGTGTTTTTGCATTGGTATTTTTTCATGCTGTAGTACAAGAGCGTCGTGAATTCGGACCATTGGGCTGGAATATACCATATGAGTTTAGTGAGGCGGATTTAAAGTGAGTTTTAAAACTGATGGTGGCGTTATTTTTTTTTTGAGTTGTAAGTTTTATTTATGAAACATTTTCATATAAATGGTTGGTGGATTGTGGGTTGGTTGGTAGTGGAAGTTAGTTTATTAAAAGAAAATTTCATTCATTTGTAATGGGGATTTGCTTTAAAGCATTTTTTTTTTGTAGAGTGGGCAGAAATTTGTTTCATGCCCTCCACTTAGAATTTGTGGTAGAAGTTTGTCATTATGTTAGTAACTCATCAAAACATCGGCCTGAGATCCCATCTATATATCAAAATAAGTAAGAAAATTATATTCAGTCATAACCGACTATATAATATTCTACATCTGTGTTACCCGGAAAATAGGTCCCAACTTCAAAGATGGACCGATTGGATATATCTTTTGTCATATCGTTAATAAGTGTAAAATAGACTCACAAACCAAATTTAAGTAAAATAGGCCAATACACTGCTTTAACTGAATATCGGGTGAAATTTTCATATGGGGCCTAAGTACAAAACACATTTACCTTCAAAATTTCGAAAGGATATCTATTACTATATAATACGGTTATTAAAGTCGTTTGAGCCAAAATTAAAGCGGACCTTTATAGGAACTTGGTCTAAATATAGACCGATTTCAAATTGCAAGTCAATTGATTAAAAATTACGACCTGTATCGTGTTTACACCGTTTACATGGACATGCAGATAAACAGACGGACGGACGGACATCGCTAAATCGCTAAATCGACCCAAAAAGTGATACTGAGTCGATCGGTATACTTAAAAGTGGGTCTAGGATCAATATTTCGGGTACACTCAAAAAAATACGTTAGTAGATTTACTAATTTTTTTTTGCTAACGCTAGTTAGCTAACTTTTAGCTAACTTTTAGCACATTAGCAATTTTAAACAAACTTTGAACTAATTTCTTTTGCTAAATTTGAAATTGAGTTGACAACATTTTTACAAGATTTTTTGCTAATATTAGCAAAATAAATGGTAATTTTTTTTTTTTATATTCAGAAAACTTAAAATGGCGCTATCTCGGAAACTTAGCCAGATAGAGCAAAATGGAGGCCATTTTTGGTTCTCGGGCTCTCGGGCTCTAGTATCGCCGGTCCTCTTCACATGTGTGGACCCTAATGGACCCTAACTTTGGATCCAAAAAAGTTAGCATTCCCGAAAATTTTGAAATGCTCATATCTCGGTAAATATTGCCGACACAACAAAAAGTCCAAAAGCATTTTTGTAGCTCTCAACACGTAGAACAAGACCAAAAATATATCTCCGAGATATATTTTTAAAGTTATCGAGTTTTTTAATTCTCAAGACCCCAGTGGTCCCCTATAATCACGTATCTCAAAAACTAAGCAAGGTAGAGCGAAACGGACACAAATTTTGGATCAAAAACTATGACGATTTTAAAGGAACCCAACTAGGTCTAGGCCCATCGGGGTCTGGACCTATCGGGTCCGAACCCAATAGGGTTCTCAGATGTGTATGAACTTAGTAAAAAAAAAAAAAATTTAGTTAACTAATTATTGGCAAAACATTTTTGCTAACTTTAGCAAAAAAATTGTGGGTTCAAAATCAGCAAATTTTCTTGTAGGTTTACAAGCTTTTTTTGCTATTATTACAGTACAGAGTGTAGTTACAAACATCAGCACAAACTCATTATACCTTGTACCGCGTTTGGGCAAGAGTACAAACTTTGCAGACATTTTTTACTTTGTGTAGGGTATTCATATGCATTGGAAATTCTAAAATTCCTTAACAAATTCTGATTAATTTTTATTAAGCAATAAAAATTGTTTTATTTGACCTTTAAAATATTATATTTTGAGGATTTTTATTCTGGCTCGAGGCCATTATTTCCTTTACTAATTAAAACCATGATATTCTTATAGCATAATTTTCAAGAAAATTATTTTTTGTTTTAAATTTATTTATGTCGGTCATGTTGGATCCTGTTACCCGCCCACTCTAATATTCATTTATATGTTTTTTTAAATATTTTTTTTTATTTGATATTCTGTTTTATCTTATTGTGGTGGGATTTATTTTTCATTTTCTTTGTGTTAAAACTATTTTTATTTATTTTTTTTTTCTGCTTGATTTCCATTTAATGTTTTTGTTTTATTTGTCTTTATATGATTTCAGAATTTCATTGCTCCAGTTGAAAATGTTTATAGCTCAAAGTAATAGTATACCATTCCGTGGGCATGTCTATCTTACTGGTGAATGTAACTATGGTGGTCGTGTAACAGATGACAAGGATCGTCGTTTAATCTTATCATTATTGAACATGATCTATAATCCCAATACTATTGAGGTTGACAAGTAAGTATTGTATTAAAGATGTAATAAACAAACAAAGAACTACAGAAAAATTGAAAACTACAGCTAAAAACGAATATATAAAATTATATTATATGGCAGGGGCGTAAATATAGCGTTGTAAATGCCACAAACACAAATTTAAGCCAACGAAAATACTCAAGTTGTACACGATGCAGCCGCTTTTTTGCAGCAGCTTTTTTAAAGCAAATTATTACAGTCGCTTTATGTAGCATCGTGTTTTAGCTAATTATTTCAGACATTTTTTTGTAGCAGCTTGTTGCAGCCTCCTTTTGCAGCATCTTGTTGAAGCTAATTTTTGCATAAACTTGTTGCAGCCGCTTTTTGAAGCTGCTTGTTGCAGCAAAAACTTCAATGAATTTCCGGGTATTTTGATTTTCGATCCACTGCACTGGCCTTAAATTTTATTAATAAATTAAAAATTGGGGGCTTTGTGTATTGCTGTTAAACTTTTTCTGTAAAACTAACTTAAACGTAATTGAAATATTGGGATTTTTAATTTTTTTTTTTTTGGAAAATAACATTCAAAAAATTATTATGTTCATAATTTTGATTTCTCCAAATTATTACTTTAATGTTAATGTTTCAAATTTAACTTTATCGAATTTTTGTTAAACTGAATATTAATGATATTTTTGCTAAACCATCTAGGAAACTTTAACTACATCTCTGATATATCTTCAGTACAATGCACAGTGGTTTATTATCGATTATATTTAGAAATAATTCGGCCATTCAGTAATTACTGAACCGATTGCAGTGAAATTCCCAAGTTGGAAAATGTGTCACTGAGGAAATTTGCATAGTGATTCTTTGAGGAAATGTATTCAGGTTCTGACAAATCACAGGTAATCTTTGGTGACATGTCCTAACATTGTTAGCAATAAATGTTTTGTTTTGTTTTAAGAGCGTGGACAATTCCTCTAAGATATCGATATGGAAATGACGTCAGGATAGCAGTATATTAAAAAAGAATTTCAAATCTGGGCAACTCTTCACTGTCAAAAAAAAGATGGCAACATTATCGATTTAAGTATTTAAAATAAAATCAAAGTCTTACAAGTAGTATAAAAGTTATAAATAGACAAACAATTTTCAAAACAAAGTTTGGAACAAGTAGTTAGGTTTGAGGTTCCATGAGGTTCTAGGTTCAAATACAGTTGCGACATAAAAAGACGAATTTTTTTTCTTAATATGAGAAAGATAATTTATGAAGGAAAATGGATAAAAGTAAATGTTGAAGAAAATATGAAATTTTGACTTTGAGTGAGGACATTTTGAAAAGTGCTTGCCAATTTTTTGTTTGAATGAAATTTAGATTTTTTTAAAGTGATAGTAAATGCCTAAAAAAAATGTGCTTGAAGTTGTGGTTTCCTCTTTTCGTTTCTGATTTAAAGCAATTTGAATGTAACAATTTTAATTTGTTTCCTATTCTGGTCGAGTTTTTCAGGAATAGTTTGGTCACATAATGCCTAATTTTTTTCAAACCTAAATTTTTAGGCAACCTCACGTACATGACTTAACAAAAAGTAGCGTGTTGAAATTTTATATTTTTTGCTTCCCAGCCCATCGAAATTATACACATTTTTAACACAAAATTTCAACTTTAACACGCTGGGGAAAAAATTGGCCACCTCTGTTGTCCCTACCAAAGCAATATTTATGTGTTAAGATTTTATGAACAAATGTTGGGGGAAAACGTAATAGGGATCGGTCACACATTTTACCCCTTTAGGGGAACCATGTGAGCGCTACGAGCTGATGTCCTAAAAAAAGGAATATAAATAAGAAAATGTGAAGGGACCACTTTAAAGGTTAAAGACTACCTCAATCTTTAACCTTTAAAGTGGTCCCTTCACATTTTCTCATATTCTGAGAAAATGTTGATATTGGAAAATTACAAGAGGTCGGTCATACATTTAATTTGTCTAGGGGCAACCCTAGGGGCACATTTTTAAAAAATAACACATTTATGGAAGCTTACTTACGGAGTGGTGAAAAGGGGTAGGTATGTTCGAAAAAAAATGTTTGGAGAAAAAGTTATGGGGGTCAGTCATGTATTTAACTCCTCTATGGGCAACCATTTGAGCGCTGTGAACTGATGTCCTAAAAAAAACACAATTTTAAATAAAAAAAATGTATGAGAACCACCTTAAGGGTTGAAGATTGATGGTTGGTATGTTCCGAGAAAATATTGGTATTGAAAAAATGTTGGGGTTTGGCCATACATTTGACTCGTTTAGGTGCAGCCCTGGGGCAGTTGTAGCTGTGGGAACAAATTTCATAAAATTCCATTTTGTATGGGAGACCAAAGGTGTGGAGATAGGGAGTAGGTTTGTTCAGAAAAAAATGTTGGAGTTTAAAAATAATTGGGGGTCGGTTTAACATTTCACCCCTCTAGAAGCGACCCTGAGGAAGGATTTTTGTGTATTTTACCGCTACCTTTGCTACGATGAGGAGCCATTTGCCCCACAATTTTGGAGTTAAAAATTTGTTGGGGGTCGGTTTAACATTTCACCCCTCTAGAAGCGACTCTGAGGAAGGATTTTTGTGTATTTTATCGCTACCTTTGCTACGATGAGGAACCATTTGCCACACAATTGCCACGATGTCGCTTCTAGACGAGATAGTATAATTTTAGACCGACCCCCATTAGTTTTTAGACTTTTCTGAACAAACCTACTCCCTACCTCCACTCCTTAAGGGGGCTTCCATACAAAATGACATTTTTATGAAATTTGCTCTAACGCTCGATGTGCCCAAGGGTTGCCCCTAGATGAGCCAAATGTATGACCGAACATTTTTTTCGAACATACTCACCTCCTTTCTTCATATACAAAATATTTTTTTTTTTTTTCAAAATATTAGGTGAAATTATAACAATTCCCTTGTAAAAAAAATAATTAGATCAAAACATATCTCCTTTGATAAAAACATATATGGATCATATCTAAATGGATGTAATCAGATCTATTCAATATATACTCATATCTGCTTCAGATATTTTTTTATCCGTAAATTGAGTCTATCTGGCATATATGGCATATATGATCAGACATTTTCAGATATGTTCATATATGTAAAATTGTTAGATAGACTCAATTTACGGATCTAAAAATATCTGAAGCAGATATGAATATATTTGGAGTAGATCTGATTAGATCCATTTATATATGATCCATATATGTTTTTATCAAAAGAGATATGTTTTGATATAATTATTTTTTTACACGGTAAGTAAAATTTCAATATGCAATAAAATTTTTGTTTATGACCATATTGTAATGAAAATTTAAATTTATGTACCCAGCAAAATTTTCGGTTGCAAAGAACCGATTGTGGAACAACTTATACTTCCCTAGAACCTGTTCTAATTCTTGTGCAACACCGATTCTTTTTACAAAGGATTGTCCCAAAAGCAACAGGTGTTTGTAAGCAAAATTAGAACATATTTTTGTTCCTCGGAACCGGTTCTAGAACTACAATTTGGAACAGAAATGAGAATAAAAGAAATTTTTTGAATTGCATTAATTTATTAAACAAATATAAAGACCATCATATATAACATGGAATATTTACATTTTGTTAACCCACATTTTTCCTTTTTCGCCTCCAAAGTTTCATTTTGGGCCTTACAATCATGACATACCCAGAACATGGATTTTCTGCAAACAAAAATAAAAAACATATTATTATTAGTATTTGACCCTAACAAGACAATAAAAATTTTATTTACTCACCTTTGTTTCAACAATTTTCACGATTATATCCTGCTATTTTAATAGAATTTCGTGTTTTTTCTTGGTTAACAAAAATAAATTGATTTTTATTTTTGAATTTTTTTGACACATAATTTTTTTTAATTCCTGAGAACCAAAATGTTATGAAACTTTGATTGCCGAGAACAAGCTTCACAATAATGTTCACTAAACTTGTTCTGAATAATTAAAGAGTAATTGTGTATGGTTTCCGAAGAACCTGTTCTAGAACAAATGTTGTCAGAATCAGTTCTGAAAAATTTTCCTGGGTAGGTCTCACTATAACAAATGTTAACACAAAACAAAATATAAAGATTTGATGAAGGGAATCCCCCAATTCCCAATTTCTAGTTAAGAATTTAGTCACGCCCACTCTAGGCCAACATTTTTAAATTATCTAAAATTTCATCACTTGCGAAGGTCTGAACCAATTTGGCTATTACATATTTTCGGCTTTTCTGAAAGAAAAAATGTCCCGTTTTTCACACGTTTTTCGATACATTTAAAATTCCTTTTTAAACTAAATCGCTCTATATCAAAAAAAAAATCTTTTAGAATCCGCTTAAATTTAGAACAAATAATTCAAAATCCTTGGGTAATGTTGTGTACACCCAGCAAAATTTTCGGTTGCAAAGAACCGATTGTGGAACAACTTTTACTTCCCTAGAACCTGTTCTAATTCTTGTGCAACACCGATTCTTTTTACAAAGGGATTGTCCCAAAAGCAACAGGTGTTTGTAAGTAAAATTAGAACATATTTTTGTTCCTCGGAATCGGTTCTAGAAGTAAAATTTGGAACAGAAATAAGAATTAAAGACATATTTTGAATTGCATTTATTTATTAATAAGAGATAAAGACAATGATTTATAAAATGGAATATTTACATTTTTTTACACACATTTATCCTTTTCCGTCTCCAAAGTTGCATTTTGGGCCTTACAATAATGACATACCAGAGCGTGGATTTTCTGCAAACAAAAATAAAAAACATAGTATTATTAGTATTTGACCCGACCCAGACAATGAAAATTTAATTTTCTCACCTTTATTTCAATAATTTTCACGATTATAATCTGCTATTTTAATAGAATTTCATGTTTTTTCTTGGTTAACAAAAATGAATTGATATTTATTTTTTAATTTATTTGACACATAATTTTTTTTTAATTCCTGAGAACCAAAATGTTATGAAACTTTGATTGCCGAGAACAAGCTTCACAATAATTTTCACTAAACTTGTTCTGAATAATCAAAGTGTAATTGTGTATGGTTACCGGAGAACCTGTTCTAGAACAAGTGTTGTCAGAATCGGTTCTGAAAAATTTTCCTGGGGTATTTAAAAGGAAGACATGTGTGAAATTTTATCAAAATATAATTTAATATTTTAAGTTTTATATAAAAAACAATAATAAAAAATTTAAATTTTTTCCCCTTACTTTTACTGCATCCTTAAGAGCGCTCTTTGGATGCGCTTCGGTATGCTATAAAAAGACGCTGTGTCAACAAAATCTCGATTTATTTTTGCTGGGATACGTTTGAAACTAATGACTACACTCAAAATAATTACTCTGTTAAAAAGTGTTGTCAGAATCGGTTCTGAAAAATTTTCCTGGGGTATTTAAAAGGAAGACATGTGTGAAATTTTATCAAAATATAATTTAATATTTTAAGTTTTATATAAAAAACAATAATAAAAAATTTAAATTTTTTCCCCTTACTTTTACTGCATCCTTAAGAGCGCTCTTTGGATGCGCTTCGGTATGCTATAAAAAGACGCTGTGTCAACAAAATCTCGATTTATTTTTGCTGGGATACGTTTGAAACTAATGACTACACTCAAAATAATTACTCTGTTAAAAACTCAGTAAAATGACTGAAATCTCATTTGACAAAGTTATCTGTCGAAATACAGATTTTAAGAATATACTTTGTATTTTCTTCTAACCGAAAAACAAAATTTTATCTGTAATTTTACTTTTTACTTTGTAATCTCTATTTTACAGATAATAAACAGAGTTTTTTTTGTTAAAATACAGATTTTATACATTTTCTCGTTACCAAAATACTAAAATTTCAACTGTAATTTTACTTACTGGTCTGTAATACAGTTTTTAAATAAAAAAACTATTCAAAAAACTCCCAAATATTTCAACCGCTCTTTAAAAAGCGTCTTAAATTACAATAAAACCTGGTAAATTTAACGAGGATGTCGGGTAAAATTGGAGGTACTCGTAAAATACATCGTAATTTTCACAAAAATAAAAAAAAAGTGAATTTACAATTTGGAAGCATTAAAGCTGTCAAATTTAGTCGGTGGCATTTTCCAATTGTCCACACTACTTGCACTTTAAGGAAAGAGAAATTGATCAGAAATCAAATAGTAAATAAAATAGTAATATTCTGGTCGCTTTTATCAATATTTTACAGATAATTCTGTACATGTACAGGTTTTTTTTATCGAAATCATTTTACAGAGTTTTCTTCGTAAAATAACAAAAAATCTTGCTGGTTGGAAATCTATGGTATTTTCTGCTGGCTCAGCAGAGTATCTCTGTTATTTTGAGTGTATAAATGTAGTAAAACTTCATTTACAGTTTTTCATTTTGTGATCCTATTTCCTTTTAAAAGGACTTCAAAGTTTAAGAGAATTAAATGTTAGTGGGATGCTACGATGCCACTGATAGAAAACGATATCCCCTAATTTTCCTATTTTATTATTTTTACATATCTGGAAACAAAAGGTAAGTCACGTCCTCTCAAAACTTTATCCTTTAATATCATTTAAAATTTTCAACAAAATATTTTGATTAAGTCTTCAAAGGACAATATTCACATCCTTTTATATGGCAAAATAAAAAATGGAAAAAATAGAGGAGATACTCCTCTTTCATTTCCCATCACCAGTGGCATTCTAGGACAAGTACAAATTTGTTTATATTTTAAAAAATGTAATCCTTTGAAACTTTGAATTCCTTTTAAAAGGAAACAGGATCATGAAAATTTGTAAATGCAGTTTTACTCCCTTTGATCTCTACTTTCAGACGCATATCATCCAATTCATGTTTAATATTGGCTGGCGGACAGTGTAATTTTAAGATGATTGATCTGCTTTATTGGGGCTTTAACACCAAGTCCTCCAATTTTTCTAAGCCAGGATAAGGATAACATAATTTTTCTGCAATGATATATATTTAAATCGAGCCGAAATATAACACAGATTTTATATTAGAACCAGCAACGCGGACCGGGCCAGCTTGTCGATAATAAACCACTGTGTAATGTAAAACTATATAGGTTCTTATATAAATATGTATGTACTACAACTGAAAACATAAAGTTACATCCTCCTTCTTTAAAAACAAAAAAGGGAATATAAAACTGTCATATCATTGTTTATTTTTTTTGTTCTTATTACATTTTCTTAACCTTTATCGTAAACTGAAACATAAGGAAAATATAGTTCAAAGTTGTGTGATGATTCTTTATGGGGCTTTTTTTTTGTTGCATACTTCTAGGTGCTTGTAAATCTTATGTCTTTCCTTTGTTTTAAAAACAGAAATCCTTAAGACATTTCGGCTTATGTATCAATTTAAATTTATATGTACAAACATATTTGAAGTTTTATGTTGCTGTTTTCTTTTAACATTTCTTAGCAATTTTCATATTGACATGAGTATTTGTAGTGATGGTGTGAGTTTTTAAATTTCTTATCTTCTTCTCTAGCTATGCCTTATCACAGTCACATACATATAGAGTACCATTGAATCCTACACGTGTCAATGCTTTGGATTATATAGAAGAATTTCCGTTAAGTCCCCATCCAGAAGTATATGGTTTACATGAAAATGCTGATATAAATCGTAATAACAAGGAAACAAATAGTGTAAGTTTTTTTTTGTTCATTTAAAAATTCATATAGAATAATCTTATATATCTTGTTTTTTCGTGGGTGACATAGTTTTACAAAAATAAATATAAATAAATCATTTATCCTTTTATACTTTTCTTCTACTTCTTTTACACAGCTTATACAGGGTGTTTTAAAAACACAAACAGATTTAATGGCTTCAGTTAAGTCAAGCGGTGCAGGTGATGCTGCTAAAATAGATCCAGCATTTCAGATATGTCAAGATATCTTAGCTCGTCTACCAGTTGCCTTTAATTTGGAAGAAGTAACACAAAAATATCCAGTGATATATACAAATTCAATGAATACCGTGTTAAGACAAGAATTGATAAGGTTTGTTATAGTCTGAGTTACAGTGGCTCACACCGTAAATTGGGCAGTTAAGAAAAAAGTGTTAAAAAAATGCCTCCAAATTTTGATCTTTTGCCCAAACATTAAATCATGACAACAAAAGAGCTCTAAATTTGGTAAATGGTTGTACTACTTAAGTGCAAAAAAAGTATTTTTACCTTGCGGAGAGTATAAAATATTCGGTCCAGAAGATTTTAACACTCTCACCTGTTTTTGGTTCATTTGATAAACAAATGGAACATTTTTATGACAGAAAGTTTAGACATGGTGAAAAAAAATTTTATTAAAAAAGAAATGGTTTTTATTATACCTTTAAAACATTATATTTTGAGTTGGTTTATTCTAGCTCGAGGTCATTATTTTCTTTACTAATTAAAAGTATGATATTCTCATAGAATAATTTTCAAGAAAATTAATTTTCTGTTGTAAATTAATTTGTGTTGGTAATTTTTGAACGACTTAATCGACACGTGTTTTAGAATTTTTGAGATTCCATGGTAAAAAATATCATTTTTGGAATCAGCATATCCAACATACATTAAATCGTCATCCACTTTTAGAATGCAAGACCAGTGTTGGTAAATACATGTCAAAAATAGCCTATTTTCAAAGTATGCTTAGACTATATTTCAAAAAAAGAATAAGCCTACTCAAAATATAATATTTTTGAATAATTTTGGAGAGAAAAAAAAAACTTTAATAAAAACAAGTAAGAAAATTATAGTCGGTCAAGACCGCCCATTAATATCCAACACCAGTGTTTCCCGGAAAATGGGTCCCAAGTCCAAACATGGACCGATTTGGTCTATCTCTTGTCAAATCTTTAATACGTGTAGAAAACACCCACAAACCAAATTTGAGTGAAATAGGCTTCTAATTGTTGCCAATAAACTGCTTTAAGTAAATATCGGGCAAAATTTTCATATGGGGCCTTAGTCCAAAAATGGTGTGATTATAATCAGGTTTGATTGGGTTATTAAAGTATACGTTAAACAAACACAAACAAAATTTTAATAAAATATTTTCTATTTTCACGAAATTTTAGCAATTTATGTGAATGTCGGGAGGGTGGTTTGTATGGGGCCTACAAGAAGTACTGGTCCAATTCTTTTCAAATTTGGAATAGTAATTTGTAAATACAAAACACGTTTACCTGCCAAGTTTTAAAAAGATACGGCTGTTAGGCTCTTTTGACCCAAATTTTATGGGGTCGTTTATATGGGGGCTAGCTCAAAACATAAACCGATTTTTGCCAATTTCAATAGCGTTCATGCTTAGTTCAAAAGAAGCTTAAGTTCCAAATTTCAGACAAAACGGTTAAAATTGCGACCTGTATCGTGCGCACAACGTTTACATGAACGGGCGGAGGGACGGACATCTCATAAAAATTATGAGAAAAAAAAAATTATTTATACAAAAATGCATGAAACAAAAATAAAACAAGTGAGAGTTTAAATTCGGCTGTGTCAAATCTTTTATACTCTCCAACACGTTAAAAAAAACGGGAGCATCTTTTTTTTTGGGGGGGGGGGGGTGGTGTTACGGCGGTGGGGGATAGCCTTCCTGGATCCAACTGCAACACTTTTAACTTCTTTTGATCCGATTTTGACCATGATCGAACTTAACCAGCCCAATACCATAATACGTACTCGTGCCAAACTTTAGAAGTCTAGCTCTTTTACTTTCGACTGTATCGTGTACTCCACAGACGGACAGATGGACATCGCTAGAATGTCTAAGAATGGATCACAGATCAATAATGAATATAGTTTATGGGGTCCTAGACCGATATTTCGATGCGTTACACACGGAATGACAAAGTGAATATACCCCCATACTGTGGTTGGAGGGTATCAAAATGAGAAAAAAAACTATAAAAAAAATGTTGATGAAAAAAAAATTTTGAAAAAAAAATATTTTGATGTAAAAAAATTTATGAAGAAAAATCTTTTGATGAAAAAAAAATTTTGATAGAAAAACAAATTTTGATAGAAAAAAAAATTTTAACAAAAAAAAAATTTTGATAAAAAATAAAATTTTAACAAAAAAAAAATTTTATAGAAAAAAAAAGTTTGATAAAAAAAAATTATTGATAAAAAAAAATAATTGGATGAAAAACAAAAAAAAAAAATTTAAATAATTATATCACGTTTTATTCACCATTTGGTGCAAAAGTTTTCATTCTCATTAGGTAAATTTTTCTCCAAGCTACGATTCGAAGTTGCAAACCGTTTTGGTTTTGAGAAAATGAACACAGTTATTCTTTTTTTTTTAACATTATAATTTTTATAGGCTGGTGTTTAATTTTAAAAAAGTTGCGGACGCCACCTCAGTTTGTCTATAGCCCTGTTTTCGCATAACCGTATATACGCTTCCCTATACAAATTTTAAATTATCCACGCTTAATTTTAACTTGTATAATTATCGGCGTTAAAATGAAGCGTCGATAAAAAGTGATGCCAAGTTCACATTTTTATTGAAATGTCAAAGACACAAACCTTTTTCTTTGTTAATAGCAAATACACAAACCTTTTTCATAGAAGTGATGTCAAGTAAATTTTGTTAGACGTGGATGCGTTTTCGGTTAATCGGTTAATGTTACCATGTATTCGGTTATGCGAAAACAGGGCTTATATTAGGTAATGAATAAAAAAAATAGAAAAAAAAAATACTGTTTTCATTTTCTTAAAAGCAAAAATTTTAGTAACTTGGGTTTGTAAATTGGATAATAGTTCACCTCGTGGTGAATATAAAAAAATTTACACCAGCTGGTGAATAACACGTAACATGATTATTTTTCATAATTATTTTTCATAAATTTTTTTGATAATTTTTTTTTCCATCAAATTTTTTTTTTTTCATCAATATTTTTTTGATAAATTTTTTTTTTCTTCAATATTTTTTTCCAGCAATATTTTTTTTTCACCAATAATAATTTTTTTTTTTTTTTTATACATATTTTTCAATAATTCAAGATATACTCCACGCCCTTAATTTGCACAGTGTTATAAAGGTTTTGAATGACTAACATTGGCTTTACTGAACTGCTATCTACTGACCCATTTACTCTGTTAGCCACTGTATAATTTTAACTTTAAAAATATTATGCTCATTGTTAAAATTTCTTTTCAAGATTCAATCGTTTATTGGATTATATACGCAAAAGTCTAACGAATGTCCAAAAAGCCATACAAGGTCAAATAGCCATGATACCAGAATTGGAAAGAACTCATAAATCCATGGTTATTGGTAAACTACCCGATGATTGGCTTAAGAAAAGTTATCCATCTCTTAAACCATTGGGTAGTTATGTTACAGATTTTCTAGCGAGGTAAGTACTCCCACCATTTAATGAAACTAAAACTGTACAATTTTTAGTATATTTTTTAACGGTGCTTAACATGGGTGCCCCAAACAAATATCTAAATTTGGGTTTAATGAACCACCCTAATGTGCACTTCAACGCACTTACTCATTTTTATTTTAGATTATCTCAACTTACAAACATTTTCGCTTTTTTAAAACTCAAGTGTTAAGTTAACCAAGAGGAAAAACTTCTGTTTCCTTAAATTTTTTTCTTATTAAAAAAAAATATCAAAAGAAACTTATAAAAGAGTACAAAAGCTAATTAAATAATATTAAACAATAAAACTGTTTGAGGATTAAAACTTTTTTCTAACATGTTTTTTAGGGTGGCACGAACAATTTTTTTTTTTTTTTTTCGAATTTCGTCGATTGCAGTGCAAATTTCCTTTTGGGCTAAAAACTCTATGTTTAAATTTTGAGACTTATCGGACAATTTGAACTCATCCGCTAGAGGGTTAAAGTTTAACACTAAAAAAAACTAAAAAAAAAAACTTTCAGCTATGCCGAGTTATTTATACCCCTAATATGTAACCAAATTATAATTTATTTTTTTTTTTGACAGAGGACTTTTTTTGGGGGGCTCCTTGCCCCTCGCCGTATATGTTTACAAGTCCAAATTATTCTGCTTTTCGCACTAATGTATTATAATTTTATTATTATTTATTTTCGGGCGGGCCAAAGAAAGCGACATTTTTGAATCCCCTGGGTCCAAGCGCAGGACTTTAAACTTCTGCGAACATAAAAATTGTTCATCATTTGCTTAACAAAAATGCAAAACAAACTTCTAAAAAATTTTGTTTTTTTTTTTTCTTTTTCTCCCCCAGACCAAATTTAAAAAAGACAAAAAAGAGGAAAAAAAAAAGAATAACAAGTAACAAGTGAGAGTGTTAAATTCGGCTATGCCGAATCTTTTATACCCTCCAACAAGTTAAAAAAAGCAGTCTTTTTTTTTTTGGGGGGGGGGGGTGTTTCGGTGGTGGGAGACAACCTTCCTGGATCCAACTGCAGGAATTTGAACTTCTCTTGACATAAAAATGTTTTGTTTGCTAAGCAAAAATACAAAAAACCTATAAAAAATTTAGTTTTTTCAGAGGTTGGTTAAGTTCTTAAAAGGGGAACTTTTTTCCCCCTAATCCGATTTTGCCCATGTTCGAACTTAACCAGCCCAATACCATAAGACATATTGGTGCCAAATTTCAGGAGTCTAGCTCTTTTACTTTGGACTGTATCGTGTCTTCCACAGACGGACAGACGGACGGACGGACGGACAGACGGACATCGCTAGAATGTCTTAGAATGGATCACTGATCAATAATATATATACTTTATGGGGTCCTAGACCGATATTTCGATGCGTTACACACGAATTGGCAAAGTGAGTATACCCCCATACTGTGGTTGGAGGGTATAAAAAAGAATAAAAAAGAAAATAAGAAACACTAAAATTTTCTAAAAAAAAATATTCCAAAGGAAAAAAATTAAAAAAAAATTAAATCCTAAAATTTTTCATAACAAAAAATCTAAACAGTTTTAAAGGAAAAATCTGAAAATTTTTATAAGGAAAATCTGAAAATTTTTAGAGAAAAAAAGTGACGAAATCTGAAAATTTTTTGTAAAAAAATATATGTCAATCTGGAAATTCTTGTTATGAAGGAACTTTTCTTTGGGAAAAACTGTTGAGAATGTGATAATTTTGGTATAAAAATATGACATTTTCTACACCCACAAAAGTTTAACAGTATTTATTTACGGTTATTCAAAAAGTTTTTAGTTAAAGTTGTTTTAAATGTTTTATCGTTTGTTTTTCAAGGAAACTAAAATATTGACTGATTTAAACAGTTGTTAAAATAATAAACTACAAAATTTACGGAAAAATATTTTTATCAGTTAAATTACACTAGATTTTGATCCACGACATGTTGCATTCATTTTCCATGTAAAATCTAACGCTTAATCTGAAAATCCACTCCAATGTTTCACAAGTAGAACAGTTTTCGAGATATTGCCAACTTCTCAATTTTTCATCTTTTAGAAAACTGCACTCAAAAAAAAGTGAACTAAAATCTAAGAAAATTAACTCAATTTTGAGAAAAATATGGAATGATTTGGCTTCAAAGATTTTTTTTCTTGGTTTTAGTTCATAATTTTCCCAAAAATAAGGAAAACAAAGTTATTTAATTTTAAGCCAATTTTAACTAGAAAATGGGAAAAACAATACTTCACATTTTAGAAATAGATTGGGTCTAGACCCTCTAGACCCTGGACCCATGGGTTCGGACTAGAGTTTTTCACGGGAATTCCCGGGACGGGATTTCCCGGGAATTCCCGTAAATTTTCGATCCCGAAATCCCGGGAAATTGAACGGGAATTTCCGGGAATTTTCGTTTCTTTGAAATTGTTTATTTTTCGACTTCTATTGATTATTTTGTAAGTTATTTTTTAGAGATGTTATTAAAATTATTGATAACTGATGGCAGAAACGTACGCAGGGACCAGGAGGGCCCAAAAAGTATTCCCTATAACTAAAAAATGTCATAAAATCTGACACTTACGAAATGAAAAAAAGTCTGAAAATATCTAAATTCGAAAGGATATTATTATCAGAACCTGATACTTTTGCTGCATTAAAAAAATTTTTCTATAGAAAATATTTATGTCTCTGGACATGATTCTTTTTAAATCGATAAACTGATATAAAATCTGTGTAAGTAAATTTTATTGTAGTAAATTTTATTATAATTTCATTTCTCTGAAACAGTTACATTCAGTTTCAGAGACATACTTGAGAAATTCCTCTCAATCAGTTTCATTTTGTTTTAGAGCCCAAGAAATAAGAACCAATTGTAAAAATGAACTGAGATTGATTAGAATAAATTATGAATTTTTATTATTAAAACAGATAAAGGGAAGTGAAATTATATATTCCCTTAAAAATACTTTTCAAAGACTTCGACATATTTGGGCCGTTTTTTATACAAACTGTGTAACAAAAATTGTTTTTTTTTCGAAACTTATTTTTTTTTGTTTTAAAGGTACTAAATAAGATTTTTGTGGTGTTAATAAACATTATAAATAGTGTAATCGCATTCATAAGGTTTTTATATATTTTTTTGACAAAAAATTTGGGTTTTTAGCTTTTGCGGGAATTCCCGGGATCCCGGGAAATTTAAAAATGAATCCCGCTTTCCCGGGAAACGAAAAAGTCCGGGAAAAGAAAAACTCTAGTTCGGACCCCATTTAACTCGAGACCCCGTTGGGTCCTTTAAGGGTCCCCATTGATTTTGAACCAAAACTTGTGTCCGTTTCGCTCTAACTTGCTTAGTTTTTGAGATACGGTAATAAACGGCCTGATAGGGTCTTGAGAATCTTAAAATCCGGATAACTCTAAAACTATTAATCGGAGGGCTTTCGGATATTTTGCGGAAGTGTTCTACGAGTCAAGAGCTACAAAAATGCCTTTGGACCTTTTCTCGTGTTGGCAGTATTTACCGAGATGTGTGCATGTATAAAATCTCGGGAATTTCAAATTTTAGATCTAAAATTAGGGTCTTGAGACCCCGACAGATATGCAGAGCTAGGCTATTCCATATTTTACTTTGTAGTCTTTCTTTAGAAAATTTCATTCGTTTCGCTCTATCTTGCCTAGTTTTCGAGATATCGCCATTTTGAATTTTTAACTAAATTCTAAGAAGTTATTAACTAAATTCTCAGAAGTCATTAACTAAATTCTAAGTAGTACACTTCCTCAATTCAAAGAAGAGAAATACGATGATGTTTTTATACCCTCCAACCACAGTATGGGGGTATACTCACTTTGTCATTCCGTGTGTAACACATCGAAATATCGGTCGGGGACCCCACAAAGTATATATAATATTGATCCATGTCTAAGACATTCTAGCGATGTCCGTCCGTCCGTCCGTCCGTCTGTAGAAATAACGATGCAGTCCAAACCAAAAGAGCTAGACCCTTGAAATTGGGCAAGAATATCTCTTATTTTACTGGTAAGGTTAAGTTCGAAGATGGGCAAAATCGGACCAGGGGGAAAAAAGTTCCCCCTTGAAGAACTAAAACTACCCCTGAAAAATACGATATTTTTACGAGTTTTTTTTAACTTTTGCTCAACAAATGTAACATTTGTATGTCATATTATGTTTATAGACCTGCGCTTGGGCCAAGGGGGTTAGAAAATTCGATTTTTTTTAAGCCGCCCCCCTTTAGGGGCGTGGTTATAGAAGTAAAAATAACGATACAAATTTATTATTTAAGAGTAAATATCATAAACAAATAATTTGTAAGCATATATAGCGGGGAAACAGGTGTCCCCCACCAACTATGCCGACCCCCCCCACCAAAAAAAGGCGCCCCTGTTTTTTTTTTTTTTTTTAATTTTAAACGTGTTGGAGGGTATAAAAGATTCGGCACAGCCGAATTTAACACTCTTACTTGTTTTTAGTAAATTTTAACTAAACTTGAACTAAATTGTTTTTTAAGAAATATGTCTTAAAAATTAAGATACGATTCTTAGATTTGTGGAAAATTTCTTTGGCAGTAAGATTTTTTTTCCTAATATTAAAAAAATCCATTTAAAGAAAACTATGAACTAATTATAAGTAAATGAACTAAAATTTTGTCCTCATAGTTAAGAAAATTTCTCATTTTTAAGTTAAATTTAACTAAATTTTAGGAAAATTCATGATAAATTTTCAAAGACATTTTTTCCTTAATTTTAGTTATGTCTTTTTTTTCAGTGTAAGATCATATTAAATTATTTTTACTCGGGTTAAGAAATAAAAAATTACTGACCGTTGGGGTCTTACTCTAAAACTTTACGAAATATGTGTTAGAATCTGAGGCATTTACTATACAAAAAAATTCTCAGAATCTTAGACATTTTCTATGCGAAATATGTTACAAAAGGTGACGTGACATAACCCCCACGGACATAATCTCCATTTCCATTATGGGGATTATGACCAAATTCATTTCGGTCATAGTCTCCATAATGGTAGTCGGGACTATGACCGAAAATAATTTAGAAATAATCCCAATAAAAAACGAACATAATTCCCAGATTTATGGGGATAATTACCGCGTAGCAAATGGCCATAATCTCCATTGAACTATGTCCACTATATTAGATGGCCATAATCCCAAAACTTGTATTTTTTTTTTCTGCGTAGCCGGACTTTGGCCGGGTTTTGGGAATTCAAACTCCATAAATTAATTTAACGACCTCGCTAAACCCACCCTCTCTGCAGAAAACGGGGATTATGACCCAAAATTGCTGCGGACTTACTCTCCATAATGTGAATGGGGGTTATGACCGAAAAAAGTATGACCGAAAAAAGTTCGAAAAAGAAAAAGTATCAGATTCTGAGACATTTTTTTACGAAAAATGCTACAGAATCTGATACTTTTTCTTAAAGAAAAATGTCTCGAAAAATTTGGTCTAAAATGAAAACCAGGAAAAACCAACCCTTCAACGGCAGGCAGTCAAAAAAAAAAAACTTAACTTAAACTTTGGAAAAATTTTCTTCAAAATAGTTTATAAATTTTCCTACAGTTTAGTTAAATTTAACTAAAAGGTGGTATTTTTTTTTTTTTTTTATTGTTCAAATAGTCCATTATTTTCCTTAAATGGAATTCCTTAATACATGGAAGAAATTCTTACAGCCAAAGAAATTTTCTCTAAATATACGAAAGAAATCTTAATTTTTAACACATATTCTTCTTCTTTATTTTTAGAACGTAATTTTCTACCAATAAGTTCATCTTCTTAGATTTGGGGAAGTTTTCTCCACTATTTTAATAACATTTTTAAAGCTTGGTGATTTTTTTTTCAAAAAACTTAAAATGACGATATCTCGAAAAATGAGCCAGATAGAGCAATATGGAGGCCAATATATCTAAAGTATCGCCGATCCTCTTCAAATGTGTGGACCCCAATGGGTCCGAACTTTTGATTTAAAAAACTTGGTATTCCCGAAAATTTTAAAACGCTCAAATCTCGGTAAATATTGCCAACACAACAAAAAGTTCAGAAGCATTTTTGTAGCCAAAAGCTCTCCGAGTAATAGTTTTAAAGTTATGGTGTTTTTAAAATTCTCAAGACCCCAGTAGTCCCCTAAATTCACGTATCTCAAAAACTAAGGTAGAGGAAAACGGACAAAAATTTTGGATCCAAAACTATGACAATTCTAAAGGAACTCAACTGGGTCTGGGCCCATCGGGGCCTGAACTAAATTGAAATTAAATTTTTTCTCATTTTTTATGGGAATAATATTAAACAAATTTCTCTTTCCTTATCTTAAGATATATATGAACTTAAAAAGAAGGAAAACATGGCAATGTAACTAAATCATTATCAATTTTCGCTGAATTTAGTTAGTTTTTTTTTAATTTTAGTTACTTTTTATTTAATTTTTTTAAATGTTTAAATTATCTGATTTGGTAAAAAAATATAAATATGTATAGAGATTTTAGACCAAACGAAATTATTAGTTGCTTGACAATTGAAGAAATTCTAAAAAAGTAATTTTTTGTGATGATACGAGGGAGGATCAGTAATTCCGTGACTTCGAACTTCCCTTGTAGTCTTATGAATTTTTTAAAAATAGGTAAAAGTGAATTTCGAGTGCTCGTTAAACATTATTTTTTGCGAAAACAAACTGTCAATCAAACCAAGGAAAAGCTTGATAAATAATATGGGGAATCTGCATCATTGATTTCAATGGTAAAAAAAAATTGTTTAATGACTTTCGTTGTGGTCGCACAAGTACAAATCACGATGATCGTCCTGGATGGCCCATTGAGGTTAATACACCCGGAAATGTGAAAAAAATCCACCATATGGTGTTGGTCGATCGAAGAGCAAAAGTGCATGAGATTGTTGATGCCATAGGCATTTCATAAGGCAGTATGGTTTCGATTTTAAATAATCAGTTGGGTTTAAGAAAGCTGTTTGGTTTTTATGGAGTTGTTTAACCGCAATTCGAATGAGTTTTTGATTATGATGAAAAATAAATTTTATGTTGAAAATTATTTTTTTTGCAAGAAAAACTGTGTTTCATTCGAAAAGTCACGGTATTATTGACCTGCCCTCGTACATACAATTTGAAAATGGGTAAAAAAAGCATTTTTTTTGCATTTTTCGCACAAATTTAACAACAGATAAAATGTCGAGTTGAGGGTGGGTTGTACAAGCCTAAAATAAGGAAACTTTTTGGGCAAGTCCATGGCGCTCAGACTTAATATAGTCCATTGTACCGAATTTAAAAAGATAAAATGTCACTCATCAAAATAATATTTTGATCGTTAATAAGCGAGTCAAGTAAAATAAGAAAAAACATTTTTTTACGGTTTTTATGAATTTTTTTTAAGGGGCAAACTTTAACCCCCCATTTATATAAATTTAAACATAGAGTTTTTAGCCTAAAAGGAACCATAATTTGCCCAGCAATCAACAAAATTCAAAAAAAAAGTTCATTCTTCATGCCACCCTAATGTTTGTACTATTTGTATTTTGTTTTTTAGATTGAAATTCTTTCAAAGTTGGATTGAGGAAGGAGAACCAATTGTTTATTGGCTATCGGGTTTCTATTTCACACAGTCTTTTATGACGGGAATTTTACAAAACTATTCAAGAAAAAATCACTTTCAAATCGATATGGTGAGAATTGACTTTGAAGTTACTAAATATGAAAAGGAAGCTGATGAAATACCAGAGTTGGGAGCTTATATAAGGGTAAGAGTAAAGAAAAAAAGTATTGCAAAAAAAGTTGAAATAAAAACATAAAAAGGTTACAATACACTAAAAAATTTATATTAGATAATAATTTCCACATGTATTTCATTTTAAAACATGCTTACACTTTAGGAACGAAAGGAAATTAATGATGAAACCAGATTAATACAAGTAAGACAGCACACTCATATTACTCATACAACATTTAACTTCAAAATTTTTATTATATTTCTAAATTATTTTTAGAGTTTATTTTAATTTAAATTATTTTTTTTTTATTTTTCTTTTTCTCCCTCTCTCTAGGGACTCTTCCTTGAAGGTTGTCGTTGGAATCGTTCTCTACAAGCCTTAGATGAATCATTTCCAAAAATTCTTTTTGATGTCATTCCTGTTGTTTGTATTTTACCAGCCTTAAAAGTTGAAGGTCAACAAAAGGATAATGCTGCTGCCAAAGATGGAAAACAAATCTATGAGTGTCCTGTTTATAAAACAAGTGAAAGGCGTGGTGTTCTATCCACTACCGGTCACTCTACGAACTTTGTTTTTTACATGGATTTACCGTGTACAAAAGATCAAATGCATTGGATTAATCGTGGTGCTGCTTCGCTATGTCAATTAGATGATTAGTTTATTTCTTTGATAAATATTGTACAAAAGCAAATATTTTATATATTTTATTTTAACATATTGTACTTTTTTTTAAATGCTTTATATTTTGTAATTTTTGATGTTTTAAATAATTGAAGCTAATAAAAATAATGGCCAAAAAAAATGTTCTTATTACTTCCCAGGCAGAAACTGCCAACCGTTCCAAAGAAAAAGTCTCGGCAAAGCACTTTATTTTTTGTGTAGAAGGTAGAGTTGTCAATCGATTAAGAATAACTCGATTAATCGATCAAATAAAACCCAACTCTTGTTCGAATAATTCAAAAATGACGATTTTCGAATAACGAATAAATCGATTAATTAATGTCGATTAATCGAACAATTTTTTTTAATTAAAAAATTAAATAAATGCTAAGAATTTAATTTATTTTCATAAATTTTGAAAGATTTTATACAAAATGTAGGAAAGTTAAAATATATTGTAGCCATAGCCCTGGATAGCACATCTATTATAGAATTAGGAAAAATTAATAATTCTTTTGCATCAGACTTACTAAAACGTATTAAAATAAGAATTAATGAGAGACGTATAAAAATGTAAAATACGGTAATAATTTTTCTAAATTCTGGAAATTTTCGAGCAATGAAAGTTTCTTAAAATATTCTCCAAAAAGCGAAACAAAATAATATGCAAATGAATTATACTCCAGATTATTTTATGTTGAAAGTAATCACAATAATTCAGATAAAAGTATTGAAATAGAGGAAGTTATTAGTAATGAAAATAATAATCTTTTATGCGAGTTAAATAATTCAATTCAAAGTACATATTAAAAATTCAGAAAATAAAAAGGACTTCAGCGATATATCAGACGATATGGTATATTTGGGAAAATCTGAAAAAAGAACAGAAAAATTAGATAAACTTTTGTATGCTCTTCTTACTATATCACCTACTTCAACAATTAGCGAAAGAATCGTTTGAAAGCAAAAAAAATGAGTCAACTTTTATTTTTAAAAGATTATTTCTTAAGAACAACTTAAATTGTCTTATTTGACAAAAATTAAAATCATTTATGATATATTTTGTCTGAATTCTTCAAATAATAATTAGTATTTGAATTATTTCTCAACAAGTATTAAAATCGACACCCGTTAATTAAAAGTGATCTCAGTTATTCAATTTTTAAGTTTTTTTAACTTTTAAATATTTTATTTTTAAGTTTTTTATGCATTTTTTCGTTAATAAAAATTTTAACTTTCTTATTTTAAGTTATTTTATATGAATTGTTTATTTTTTTTGTTAATAAAAATATTTTTTAAAATAATTTTTTTATTCGTTATTCTCTTCGATTAATCGAATAAATTTTGATCTTTAATCGTTTGATAAAACGAGGAAAAACAATTATTTGAATTATTCGAACAAAGTTGAAAGTCGAATAATTGACAACTCTAGTAGAAGGCAGTATGAATTCGAAAAAGTGCTTTGCAAGCGCTTTGCCAGTGTTTTTCTATTTAAATCCGTTCAAAGTATAATTTTTTTATTAAAATTTATTAATTTTCGTAGCAATTGGAATATTTTTTATTTCCCTGCAGGATAAGTGGCCGGTCCTTGATAGTTCTCGTGATGTGTCACTTAGACACAATGACCTACATATTACAATTTTGACACCTTTTATATAAAAACACCTGTTTCTTTCGTGAGGAAGTGTCTTAAACTCCGGATACATCACATGTGAAATGTCACTGGGCCTATCCCTTTGGAACACTACCCGATTCGGTTCAATACACCACTTTCCAAAATTTTCCCAGAAGCATTTTTAATAAATTTTTTATTCCAAAACGCAAAGAAAACTGCAAACAAATTTTTCCGGGACTTAGAAAATATTTCAAAGTTTGTCCAACATTTTTTTATCCTAATAAATTAGTCAATAAATTTTTTATCCTACTTTAATAAATTTCTTTATTCAAATAAACACCAAAAAAAGTTGTGTCTTATGGACTTATACACTCCGTTGCATAACTATAATTACACTCTGAAATCGCTGATGTGTAAAATTTATGTAGCGCTGTGCCTTTTAGTAAATAAAACAATATAAATTAATCAAAAATGAACATTATTGCAGAAAAATAAATATTACTTTCAAGAAGGTTCTAAGTTTTGAAGCCATTTTTATTTCTTTGGTGTTGCATAACTATAAAGACACTTATTAAAAAAAATATATAATCCAACTTAAAAGGATAAATGTTATAAACTGAAAACGTAAAAACGTTCTTTATTATAAAAAAATTAAAAAAAAAAATATTTGGAAACTTCCCGCCATTTTAACCTTTACTCCATCCTCAATGTTCACCGCCATGGGTCAATTTTGACCCATAAAGGTCGATCATTAAAACTATTCGTCCGATTGATTCACAATGTGTTGCAGAAAATATTAATTTACACAACCGTTTGCCTAATTAAAATATCTAAAAACAAAATTTATTGTAACGCCGTTATATTATAATTATTATAAATTTATTAATATAAACTTATTATAATTAATATTTCCTATTTTATTTTGTATTTATATTATCTTTAATGTATTGTAATACTTATCTATATTATTAATAATATCATGTATTGCATTACATTATATTATTAATAACACAGGCACACAAAAAAAAAAAAGTGGCCAGACCCAGAGGGTAGACCCAGTTATTTCTAGGTTTTTGGGGTCGCTGAATCCGAATATGATCATTAAAAATCATTTCAATTGCCAGTTTTCCCCCAACCGCCCCCCTATAACCCCCAGAGGATTGACTTTTAATTCTCATAGAAACTTAAAATTAATGTGTACTTTTATGTTTTTTTGGCAGCTGAAACCTAAAATGATAACAAAAAAAATATGTGACCCTTCCCTCAACCCCTAGCACGCCATTACAACCCCCAGAAGGGGGATGAATTTTGAGTGTTTATACAAAATTAAGATGTATATGGATTTCTATGTTTTTTGGACCGCTAAAACCGAATATGACTACAAAAAATGTATAATTCCACTCCCTCACTCCCTAGCACCCCTTACTACGCCCTATAGGGGATTTAATTTTGAAATTTTCATTAAAACTTTAATCAAATTTAATCAAAATTAAATATCCTATATGGTGTAGCAAGGGGTACTAGGGAGTTAGGGAGGGGTTTTATACACTTTTTGAAGTCATATTCGGTTTTAGCGGTCCAAAAAACATAGAAATCCATATACATCTTAATTTTGTGTAAACGCTCAAAATGCATCCCCCTTCAAGGGGATGTAAGGGCGTGCTAGGGGTTGAGGGAAGGGTCACATAATTTTTTTGTTGTCATTTCAGGTTTCAGCTGCCAAAAAAACATAAAAGTACACATTAATTTTAAGTTTTTATGAGAAATAAAAGTCAATCCTCTGGGGGGTTATAGGGGGGCGGTTGGGGGAAAACTGGCAATTGAAATGATTTTTTATGGTCATATTCGGATTCAGCGACCCCAAAAACCTAGAAATAACTGGGTCTACCCTCTGGGTCTGGCCACTTTTTTTTTTTTGTGTGCCTGTGTAATTAGTTTATAACACATAAACGCCACCCTAATTATTAAATTTTTAAAGATAATTATCATAGTTAATAATGATCATTTACTAAAACCATCATTAACCACAATCATCATTAACAAGAACATTATAATTTTTCTTAATAGTCGTTGTAGGGTTAATAACTGAGATTTTGTTAATTTTGTCTTATGCTCTTCGTTTCATTAGCTCACTATTTTTATTAATAACGACTTAATAGCAACCTAATGCAACGCTAGTAAGATGAGACAACAAATTAACTGTATCCCAATTATTCTCACTTGCTAAACAACTTATTTTTATTATTGTAATTTGCATTACTTTTGTTCTTTTTAAAATGATCAGTGGTTTGTACATTTTAAATTTTCATAATATCGTTCAATTCTATTTTGGACATCAAACGGAGTTAAGCTATTGTTTCTTAAAAAATATAATAAACAGAGCCGTACAACGCAAAATCTAAAAGGGGCCTTTCATTTTAATATTGGTAATATTAATGGTAATGTAAAAGAATATATAATTTTCAAAACCTTAAATTATTTTAAACTAAATCAAAAATCTAAAATCATAAACATTGGTGCCGAAACCCGGGAATTTCGTTCCCCTTTTCATATTTTTTAAAATATAAAATTCCGTGAAATTTAAATAAACCTGAAAAAAAAGAAGTAAAAGCTATTGAAAGTTACATAAATTATTTGAATACATATATTGTGGTGTGATTTTTATTTCAATAAAGAACGAGTGTGGGTGTGTATAAAAGTTTATTGAAAATCAGAAAAAGTGAATTGTAATTAAATATAAATTAAATTATCATAAACATTTTATACAAATCTTCGCAAGTTTTTCTTGAAATTATAATTATTAAAAAAAAATTAAAATTTACAATAGTTTTGAAAGTTGGTTCGTAATTTTACTCGTGCTTTTAATTTAGCTCACAAAAACGTGCTCGTGAAAATTGTATATATCTGCCATTGAAATTACGTAAGCCTTTTTGCAATTGTACAATAGGGCTTAATGTTTGTGTCCAATTAAAATATTGAACAAATTATTTTTCATTCCTTTATTGGAAAAATTAATTCAATTAACTCAATTGAATAATTAACTAATTCAATATTTTTAATTTAATTATAATTACTTATTACTTAATAAGTAATTAGAGCTTTTCTATTCAATTTTAATTGAAGCATTTCTATGTACGTCTGTACTTTCAATACGTTTTTTGGTCAAAAACGATATACATTTCAATTAAAAATTCGTTTTTTTTCTTTAATCTAGTACATCTGTACAACTAACCGGTTAATTCAGGTGATATTTTCACCACTTTAAAAACGTCATATTTCAGTTTTAGTACTTCTGTACATTGAAATCGTAATCTAACAACAGATTCGTTTTCTAAATTTATTTTATACATCAAAGCTTTGTAAGTTTGCACATAATCACGTGTGTGTAAACATTTTAACACTCGAAAAACATTCATTACACTCGGAAAACATTCTCAGTACATCTGTACAATTAGTAACATAACCTAAATTGCTAAAATTTGAATTTATATACGAAATCTAGTACTTCTGTATTACGGAAATTCTCAGGGCTGTGTACATCTGTATAAAATTTAACGCTGCGGTTTCTAAGCGTTTGAAATTTCCATTTTTTTTCTTTTGTGCGAATTTTAGCAATATTTATGTGCTATCTTTGGAGCGCTTTACTATAATCGTTAAATCGTTTTTAAATCTCCTCAATAAATTTGAGGTTTTGTACTTCTGTACAATTGATAAAACTAAACTCTTTTTCGTTTTTTTTGCTATAAAACACATTTTTTACAGATAAACCTAATTTTTTTAAAATCTTTTGACCCTTAACTACAAATCATGAGTGAATTGCAATCATTAATTGCTATACAACGCAATTTGTTGTGTACATTAAAGAAACTAGATTCTAAATTCATGCAAAAAAGTGACTCCGATAAGACCCCCGGTTATATCGAGAGTCACACGTTGGAACTTGATTTATTGTTTCAACAATTCAAGTTTCAACACGAGGATATTTTAAAAATCATTCGTGACAGCTCTTTAAATGAGGAGGATGTTCCATATATGGATGAGGATATCTTTTTTGAGTTTTCTGATAGATATTTCACGTTTAGAGGGAAATTACTTGACAGTGTACATAGGGATGATAATACACGTTCACCTCTTTGTAGTACCTTTGCTATGACGAGTAATCGCTCAGAAATGAACACAAGTGTAGACGCGCGTTTACCAAGGATTTCCCTTCCTAAATTCTCTGGTTTGTATTTAGATTGGATCCCATTTCGAGACATTTATGTATCTATGGTACATTCCAATAATTCTTTGTCCAAAATTCAAAAATTTTATTATTTGAAGGGAACTCTGTTGGGAGAAGCAGCTTCTCTTATTAAATCTATATCAGTCACAGAGGCTAACTACGATTCGGCTTGGCGAATGTTAGAGGCAAGATACCACAATAGGCGCAAAATAGTGGATAATCTTGCAATTAAGCTGTATAATGTTCCAAAATCAGATGGATCTTTTCAAAGTATAAAAACTCTACTGGACATTACACAAGAATGTCTAAACTCTTTTGAGAATTTGGGTATTAAAACATCTGAATGGGATCCATTGCTTATTCCGATACTTTGTCAAAAGCTTGATCAGCAAACCCGAAGAGAATGGGAGCAATCTCTAAAATCCTCAACGGATGTTCCAAATAGATCTGATTGGTTCTCTTTTCTCGAAAATACATTCAGAACTTTAGAATCATTAAATGAGTCTGTTCCCACAACAATTAAATCAAATCCGAAGAATAATTTCAAAAACAGAAAACAGACACATGTGCACAATAGCAATATCGCTAAATCAAAATCGATTTCCTGTTTGTTTTGTGAAAGAAATCACTACTTGTCACAATGTTATAAATTTTTAGCACTCCCTCTTAAAGCTAAAGATGATTTTTTAAATAATAGAAAAATTTGTAGAAATTGTTTCTCGGTTGGTCATAAACATGACAACTGCAAATCTTTGCATAGATGTGGGACTTGTAAGCAACCCCATCACACTGTCTTGCATGTAGAAAATGCAGTTTCAGTTCAAAATACTAACATTGCTTTCTCGTCTGACTCTCGGGTCACGATTCAAAATTCCCATGCATTTCAAGACGTGTTGTTGTATACTATTAGACTTTTTGTAAATACTAGTCACGGTCAGTTTCATCTTAGAGCTCTATTAGATCCAGCGGCTCAAGGGAGCTTAATCACCGAAGCTGCAGTTCAGCTGCTACGTCTACCTAAACAAAAGTCGAAAACTCAGGTATCTGGTGTAGGTAATAGTGACCAGCTATCAAAAAGTACAGTCAGTGTTGAGCTGCTGTCAATGGATTTAGAAAAGAGTTTGTCTTGCACAGCTCTTGTTCTACCTAATATTTCGTCATATAGACCAAGTTCTAGTGCAGCACGTTTGTCTTTACCGAAATTAGAGCATGGTGATTTAGCAGACCCATTCTATTACAAAAAAGACCCTATTGACATACTTCTTGGCTCGGATATATGCCCTAAAATTAAAATTCCTACAGAGTCTTTTCTACACAACAATTTGTTCTTCCAGAACACCATTTTTGGATGGGTATTTTCGGGTTCATCTGAATCATCTGTTTCAAATACTATACATTTTCATAATGTTAACATTGAAAATCTTTTGCGTTCCTTTTGGGAACAGGAGGAAGTCACTGTGAAGCATGACTTTACTAATGAAGAACTCGCATGCGAGAACTTTTTTAAATCCACTACTATGCGTTCGCCATCTGGCCGTTACATAGTTAATCTGCCCTTCAAATCACTTTTAATTGATAATACATTTCCAAATTTTCACAATAACATGATTGGGGCTTTAAAACGGTTCAAAAATTTGGAAAATTCATTTTTAAATCGTCCATCTTTTTCTAATACATATAAAGAATTTATGCGAGAATACGAGTCACTGGGTCATATGACCAGGATCGGCACATATCCGGCAGATGTGCAGAAAAATTCCTATTTCTTGCCTCATCATGGCGTTCTAAAGGAAGATAGTACAACCACCAAATTAAGGGTTGTTTTTGACGGAAGTAGTCATGCAAATGGTCAAAATTCTCTGAATGAAGAGCTTTCTCCTGGCCCTGCATTGCAAAATGATTTGCCCCAAATTATAACAAGATGGCGTACTCATAAAATTGCCTTCAGTGCTGACATCGAAAAAATGTTCAGACAAATTGAAGTCGTTTCTCAGCATCGCCCGTTTCAACAAATTTTATGGCGATATAGTCCTCTTCATGAAATTTCTGTTTACCAGTTAAACACGGTAACTTATGGAACAACGTCTGCTCCATATTTATCCATACGTGTCCTTCAGCAAATGGCAGAAGATTACAAAAAAGAGTTCCCCAATGAATCAACTATTTTGATATCAGATTCATATGTCGACGACATTATTTCTGGCACTGAAACAATTGAAAAGGCAATAATTTTGCAGAAAAATCTGTGTAGTCTTTTGGAAAAAGGTGGGTGTAATCTGCGAAAGTGGGTCTCCAATTCACCTGAACTACTTAACGAAATTCCCGAGGAATTTAGGGAAAAATCTTTGACCTTAAATTTTGAAGGTGACAGTGTCGTAAAAACACTGGGTATCCAGTGGAATACCACTGATGACACATTTTCCTATAAGATAAATATAGACGAGTCTCGTCCTGTTTCTAAAAGGACTATTTTGTCTGATACAGCACGGATATATGACCCATTGGGGTGGCTTACTCCGTGTACAGTTATTGCCAAATCCCTTTTCAAGAAATTATGGGAACACGGCGTTGATTGGGATAGTCCAGTTCCGTCTGAGATAAACGAAAAATGGTTGGAATATAAATCCACACTTTCTAAATTTTCTAATATTAAAATTCCACGATGGATTAATTTTTCTAATAATTCTAGACTTGAATTACATTGTTTTTGCGATGCCTCTACTGTAGCCTATGGTGCAGCAGTTTACTCTAGAATTATTACCGATGACGGAATTTTCGTCAATTTATTACAAGCTAAATCCAAAATTTCACCAATAAAAACGGTTTCAATACCGCGACTTGAGCTTTGCGCTGCAACATTATTAGTAAAATTGGCTAAAAAAGTTCAAAATTCCTTTATAAACATAAATATCAAAAACATTTTCTATTGGAGTGATAGCTCCACAGTATTGAGCTGGATCCGCAAACCACCTTCAAGATGGACGGTCTATGTCGCTAATAGAGTTGCTGAAATTCAGCGACATTGTAATCCACTTCAATGGAAATATGTACCGTCTTTACTTAATCCCGCTGATTGTGCTTCCAGGGGAATTTTCCCTCATCAGCTTATAGGGTGTGATATATGGTGGAATGGACCAGCATTTTTATACGAACCAGAATCTTTATGGCCAAAGCCTCTTTTAAATTTGGAGACCTCTGAGGAAAAATCGAAAAAATTTTCTTCTACAGAATCTGCTTCAAAAGCAAACATTTCTATAAATATCTTATCTGGGACTTCAGTACCCAAAGACTCTTTTGAAATTGAAAAAGATTCTTCATACCCGTATTTTTTGCTAAAATTTTCGAAATTAAACATGCTTTTAAGGGCAATATCGATGTGCTACAGATTTTTCAATAATGTTAAAAATCTCTGTAATGGTGAAAATTTTAAAGAAACTGGTCCTCTTAAAATAACCTTTTTGAACCAAACTCTTCTAAAATTAATAAAACTAACCCAATCCATTGCTTTTTTCGATGATATAAAATTGCTTGAACGCAAGGGTGAAGTTAAACAAACTTCATTGCAAAAACTTATGCCCTTCTTAGACGACGAGGGTATTATAAGGGTTGGTGGACGTCTTCAAAATTCAAATTTACCGTTTAACGTTAAACATCCCATTCTATTGTCCAATAAGAATCCCCTAGCGAAACTTATAATTCAAGATTCCCATGAAAAAACCCTACATGGTGGTGTAACTTTGACCATGTCATACGTTAACAGAAAGTATTGGATAGTTTCTGGGAATCAATTGGCCAAAACTGTTATAAATAATTGCATGAGATGTTTTACTTATTCTGCTAAAGCAGCTGCTCAAATAATGGGTAATTTGCCGTCCGTGCGTTTAAACGTGACGAGGCCATTT
The DNA here is from genome assembly GCA_963921195.1 of Pegoplata infirma. Lineage (NCBI taxonomy): Eukaryota > Metazoa > Arthropoda > Insecta > Diptera > Anthomyiidae > Pegoplata > Pegoplata infirma. The sequence continues at coordinate 48,279,872 of OY992539.1, read as the reverse complement.
AAACACAGCGGCGTCGATTACGCTGGCCCTATAACTATTAAAAATTCTACTTTAAGGTCCGCTGTTGTTTCAAAAGGATATATTTGCCTTTTTGTATGTATGGTTACAAAAGCCATACATTTAGAGGCTGTCTCTGATTTGACTACTAATTCGTTTTTGGCTGCCTTTCGGCGGTTTATTTCTCGCAGAGGTGCGTGCACGGACATTTATTCCGATTGCGGGACAAACTTTGTCGGCGCATCAAAAGAACTACAGGTTCTTCTCAATAAAAATAAAAAATCTTTACCTCAAGATTTAGTTCAAACGTTGACTTCAATTGGTACTGAATGGCACTTCATCCCTCCTGGCTCCCCAAATTTCGGTGGTTTGTGGGAGGCAGGAGTAAAATCTGTGAAGTACCATTTGAAAAGAATAATGCACGACAGAATCTTGAGTTTTGAAGAGTTATCAACCTTACTCTGTCAAATCGAGAGTGTTTTAAATTCACGTCCTTTGTGCCCGTTGTCTTCAGACCCATCTAATTTAGATGCCTTGACGCCAGCACATTTTTTAATAGGTGAGCCCACAAACTGCCTGCAAGAAGAAAATCTTTTAGATTTCAACATTAACCATTTAAATCGATGGAAGTCTATCGAAAAGCTTAAGCAACATTTTTGGAAGCGATGGTACTTAGAGTACTTAAATCGATTGCAAGCGCGTCCAAAATGGCTTAAGCCGAAATCTGATGCCAAAATTGGAGATTTGGTGCTGGTTGTTGACGACAGATGTGGTCCTGGTCAATGGTTATTAGGTCGTATTCAAGAGGTACACCCTGGCCTTGACGGTCGGGTGCGGGTAGTATCCATACTAACTAAAAATAAAATTATAAAAAGGCCAATATCTAAAATATGTTTTTTACCAACAGATTCCACCGAAGAAACTACAACAATAAAGTACAACGCTACAGATCTGGACGAAGGGATGGAGCCTAATTAAAGCGCTGTGAGTCGGAGCATAGCATAGTCAAATGACTAAATTAAATTACTCCCAACGATAGGCCATCCTTTCCAACAACAAAAACTGTCGTTCTTCGGGGGGAGCATGTTGCAGAAAATATTAATTTACACAACCGTTTGCCTAATTAAAATATCTAAAAACAAAATTTATTGTAACGCCGTTATATTATAATTATTATAAATTTATTAATATAAACTTATTATAATTAATATTTCCTATTTTATTTTGTATTTATATTATCTTTAATGTATTGTAATACTTATCTATATTATTAATAATATCATGTATTGCATTACATTATATTATTAATAATTAGTTTATAACACATAAACGCCACCCTAATTATTAAATTTTTAAAGATAATTATCATAGTTAATAATGATCATTTACTAAAACCATCATTAACCACAATCATCATTAACAAGAACATTATAATTTTTCTTAATAGTCGTTGTAGGGTTAATAACTGAGATTTTGTTAATTTTGTCTTATGCTCTTCGTTTCATTAGCTCACTATTTTTATTAATAACGACTTAATAGCAACCTAATGCAACGCTAGTAAGATGAGACAACAAATTAACTGTATCCCAATTATTCTCACTTGCTAAACAACTTATTTTTATTATTGTAATTTGCATTACTTTTGTTCTTTTTAAAATGATCAGTGGTTTGTACATTTTAAATTTTCATAATATCGTTCAATTCTATTTTGGACATCAAACGGAGTTAAGCTATTGTTTCTTAAAAAATATAATAAACAGAGCCGTACAACGCAAAATCTAAAAGGGGCCTTTCATTTTAATATTGGTAATATTAATGGTAATGTAAAAGAATATATAATTTTCAAAACCTTAAATTATTTTAAACTAAATCAAAAATCTAAAATCATAAACACAATGTATTAATCTTTTGTATCAAAGGGATAGGACTTTCCAAATTTTTCATCTAGAGTCATTCTGAAAACTACAGCGTGTTCTACAGGGCACCAAAGTGGACCGCTTCGGGTATTATAATCAATTCGGAACCTGAAAATTGTTCATTAAAGAAACCGTTTTCAACAGGATTTGCACATCTTAAAGTAGAGAATATAAGCTTTCTAAATCATTTTTATTCAGTCTTCTAGCTGCAATATTGACCCAGATATCAGCCACCAAAGTTAATCACTTTATTCAACATGTGACCCTAGGGCGTTTCATCAAAAACTTTTTTTTTAATTTTTGCTACTCTTGAAGCGGAATATGAATTCTTATGGCCTAAAAGATTTTTGAGATTTTTTTCAGATTTTTGGCGGGCCGGGACATTTTTGTTTACATTACGTATAATTTTTCTATTATTATCAACATTAATTAGTAAGTTTTGAAAGTCATTCTCATTTTTTGTAAACTCACTTTGGCATTCCGTGTGTAACACATCGAAATATCGGTATAGGACCACATAACGCATATACATTAGACCACCCAAAAAATGTATGGGATTTGCAAAAGTATTTTTTTGTTCGCTCCACCGGCAGTTTCTGATAGATTGGCCATAAAAAATAATATCTGTGCAAGAACTGGATCTCTCGGTTGCATACAGGCCAGCCGATTTGAACTTTTGACCCCAAAAGTGACCTAAAAGCACTACAAAGCTTTTAAGTGCCATAACTCTTAAAATATGCGTTTTTCCAAAAAATGCTATATAAGTTTTATTTTGCAGAATAAGAAAGCAAACATTTCCTTCATACAAATTTTTGCCCTAAGTCTAAGACATCGTGGTGTTTTTGGCGGTTAAAATAAAAATTTATGTGAAGACTTCATTTAAAACGACCCTCGTTAAAATTTGGACGGAGACTCAAATAGTCGGTATCCATTATTTTGTAGAGTAAGATATGTAGTTTTCATAAACCAATTACATTTGGAATTTATATGGGTAATTTCATTACAGAAGAGGCCAAAGCTGACTTTGAAGTTCATATTTTTCAAATGCTGTATACAAATTTGTGAAATTACTTTATTTTAAACGACCCTCGTTAAAATTTTAGTGGATACAATCGGTTTCCATGATTTTGAAGAGTTAGATGTGTACTTTTTGGAAAATATTTAGGGAATTCCAGGCCAAATCACTCACTTTTAGACCCGACCCCCTTCGATTAATTTTTTTGGATATATTTTAGTACGTATTAAATGCAACTTTCACTCAAATTTTCAGACTTTTATACCAAGTTGGTGTTGAGTAATCAATTTTTTAAAATGGCGTTTTTTTTAAAAAAAAATAAAAAAATTAAATTTTCCATTAATTTTGACCAGTAAAAAATATAGATATCTTACAATAAGTTGGACGACGTTTTGTTGGTATTTAAATGTAGTTTTAGAAAAAAAATATTTAAAAATTATTCGAATTAATTATCACTTATTTTTTAACGTATAAAATTAAAATCGAATTTTTGAAAAAGTCCGAAACCTTCGATTTTTTTTTTTAAGTCTAAAAATTCTATTCTATTCTACTCTAAATTACACAATTTTTAATCCATAATTCGAGATGTGAGCACAATTAGTTCTATTTTTTTCAAATTTTGAAAATTGCAGTTTTTTTTTTAGACTGGTGTATTTTATATGGTGCTCCAAAATAATTAAATTGGAAGACATTAACCATAACTTACCCTAGATACATTCATTTGTTGGTAAAAAATGTCTCATAAAAATTTAGGTTTTTTGGACATGGGTAAGGCGTCCCGCATCGGCCTTGAATTTTAAAAAACGGATTACAAGGAAAAATATGATTTCTTTCTGTTTTCTCATTTTTTTTTTGTATTTTAAGTTAAATTTGAATTCAGGTGGTTAAAGAATTTTGATTTGGTTATCGATATAACAATTATTATTGAATTTTTTATAAAAAATATTCTGCTATCGATAAATCAATAAGAGAAAAATTTTCAGTTGTCGATATATTGATAACTACAGAATTTGAGAATTTTCTATATTCTCAAATTGTTAATTTTTCTATTATAAAAAGGTCTCAAAAACTGAAAAATGTTTCAGAATCTGAAAACTTTTATATAAATGTCTCAGAATCTAGTTATATCGATATTTTTGCCCCCACAATAATAATTTTAAAATTCACGTGATTAATTTATAAAAACTTACACTGCGTTTTCGTTAATATACAAAAAAGTTAACATTTATTTATAAAGTAAGACGATTCAAATGAATCATCATATTTTTAAACTTATTAGAAACTCCCCCTTTACATATTTTATTAGTTTCTTCCGGAATCTTTAAAAGAAACCAATTGACTTTTGTTATAAATTTTAAGTATCACCGTTCAAACAGATACGATAATTGTTTTATTAAGCAAAAAAAAAAACAAAAACAGTTTAAAATATAACAACACATGATATACATATAAACGGTTTTTATTACCAATTGTTAATAAAATGAAATAACCAGTTTACACTCTTAAGAGACTCTTCAACGCACGTGTAAATTGTACCACAACGACCCATCATCATTTGAAAAAAAAAAATCAACAATAATTTAAATATTATGATCATCATAATGATAACAATTTATCCAAATCTACTGTTATGATAATGTTCATATATTTGTTTATATTGGTATTCAAAATTAAATTTTGATATTTCTTTTATTAACCAATAAATGGCTAATTTAAGTTTATACAAAATATACGATACAAAGACCGTTCATGAACTTGAATTTTAAAGACAAAAGAAAAGTGTATGAATGAGTTGAGAAAAAAATTAAAACACAAACTTCCGGAAATAATTGAAACTGTCCAAATAACACCATTCATAAACAAATATGTATAAGAGTTTTGATGTTTTGAAGAGATCTACTACGCATAATGTACAAGAGGATTTTGTATGGCTTAGACGAATCTCTTTAAAAGCTACAGAGCACTATGAAATAGTTTCTTAATAAAACCCAATATGATTTTAAAAAAATAAAAACAAAAAATTTTGACACTAAAAAATTCAAACTCACAAGGAAACTTTCCTATCGATTTCTGAATTTTTCATACTTATTTTCTTAAAAGCTTGAATTTTGTGAATGTTTCAGATTTTTTTTCTTGAATCCCTTTTAGCATACATAAGTTTTCCTAAATTGCAATGAAAAAGAGTTTATTATAGTTCGAGGCTATTTTCATGTTCCCTAAATTAACATAATAAGTAAGTATGAATTAACATAACAAGTAAGTTATGTTAACTTTTGGTAATTTTATTGAATGAATTAATCGTTTCGGGGATTTTCTTATTTCCACATCTTATATTGCACCCCTCTAGGAGCGCCTCCGTGGCAATTGAGGGGCATTGTGTGGTTTTTACCCCTTTATCTACACTAGGGTGGTTCTTAAAAACAAAACGTTGGATTTCTGCACGGGACGCCCCCTCAATTATTAAGATTCATGAAAAACCTTTACCAAAATTTTTTCAAAATTTTCGAAAAGGTTCTTAAGGTCGCACCGGGTTCTTGATGTTCGAACCCTGGAGCAAAAAAGACGTTTAAAAAAATAAAATTTTGTAAAAAAAAATGTAAATAAATCATTATGAAACCGGGTTTCGTTAACAATTGAGCCTAAGTATTTAATTAAAAATTTATAGATTTTTTAGACATAGTACATAACCCTTAAGTAAGTAAGGTCAAAAAATGTGCATTTTTCGAGATCATATCCAAAGGCACAATTTCATGGTTTTTAATATTTTATTGCCTTAAATTTAAAAATCTTTTAGTTTTATTGCTTAATTTTATTGAATACATCTTGGATAATAAGTGTTCAATTTTGGGTATTTTTCGCTCTTTCCATTTAGCACATGCATCGATTTAATTTTAGCGATTTTCAAGAAAATGCGTTTTTTCAACCATTATCGTTTATTTTTTTTGCTTTAACAAACATTTTGGGGAAAATTAACTAAAGTTCAATTGAATATTGTTCAATTTGACCTTTCTTACACAGTTTTCAAATCTTACTAGTTCAGGACATTTTTAACCCATGTTAACCAACCAGCGACCAAGTGGCCAAAAACTGAAGTTTGACTTTATTACAAAAAATTATTGAATTAAATTATTAAAAAGTTTTATTTAATCACAAAAGCTGAGTAACGCAATATTTTTACTCATAAAATCATTAACCCGAGCTTACCAAACGCTAAAAATACCCATTTTTTTGCTGTGCGACAGCAAAAGTAGATTTTCTGCGTTAAAATAATTCAACACACATTATGATTAAATGAATTTTTGTATTAGCTACTTTCAGTAATTTTTTGTAATAAAGTCAAATTTCGGTTTTTGGCCATTTGGTCGCCGGTCAACATGAGTTAAACATTTTCTGGACTAGTAAGATTTGAAAACTGTATAATAAAGGTCAAATGGAACAATATTCAATTGAACTTTAGTTAATCCCAAAATGTTGGTCAAAGCAAAAAAATAAACGATAATGGTTGGAAAAACGCATTTTCTTGAAAATCGCTAAAATTAAATCGCTACATGTGCTAAATGGAAAGAGCGAAAAATGACAAAAATTTAAAATTTATTATCCAAGATATATTCAATGAAATTGAGCAATAAAACTTGGAGATTTTTAAATTTAAGGCAATAAAATATTAAAAACCATGAAATTGTGCCTTTAAGCATGACCTCGAAAATTGCACATTTTTTTTTGACATTACGTACTTAAGGGTTAACTATGTCCAAAAAATCTATAAATTTTAAATTAAATACTTAGGCTCAATTGTTAAAGAAAACCGATTTTATAATGATTTATTTAAATTTTTTTTTTACAAAAAAAAAAAATTTTTAACGTCTTTTTTGCTCCAGGGTCCGAACTTCAAGAGCCCGTTTGCGACCTTCAGAACCTCTTCGAAAATTTAGAAAAAAATTTGGTATAACTTTTTCATGAATCTTAATAAACTGAGGGGGCGCCCCGTGCAGAAATCCAACTTTTTGTTTTTAAGAACCACCCTAACCTACACCCTTGACCTGATGAAAAGCCATAAGCCGTAAAATTGCCTTGGGGTCGCAGTTTGAGTAAGACTGGCAAAATGCCCTTTTTTTGTCAGAATTAATCTACATCCCTCAATTCTTAACCGATTTTAATTTTGTTTTCAGCTCATTATTTTAAACCACTTAATTTTTATTGCGAAAGTCGAAAAAATTTGATTTTTGTTTAGTTTTTGGCTGTAAAACGGTCAAAAGTAACCGGATTCAAGTGAATTTTGGCTTAAATTAATTGTAATTTTAATTTCTTTGAATTTCTTTATTAAAAAATTTAATTGAAAAAATTGCATTTTTGAAAAATGCAGTTCAAAAGTGCTTTTAAAATGCATCTTTGTATCGCAAATTTCTCCCATTCTTATTGAATACACAAATTGACTTCCGTAGCATTATTTTGCGATTAATATCATTACCATATGATAAGTACCAAGGAAAATCAATAATGCCATAATTTAACTCCATTTTTGCACCAAAAGAACTGTTTTATTTCAGATACGACTCGTGAAGTCATTATAAACACCTTTAAGTTTAGCCAATAAACATTTTGATCCGTAAATTTTTAAGCATTTTCAGCCAAAATACCAAAAAAATACAATTTTTTGACTTTCGCAATCAAATTTCAACAGATTAACAAATCAAATTAAAAATGTAGGCTGCTTAAGTCGATGCGAAATTTAATAAACTATAAGCAGCAACAAACAAAATTAAAATCGGTTAAGAATTGAGGGCTGTAGATTAATTCTGACAAAAAAGTGCATCATGCCCCACTGTGCACCGCTCTAACTGGCCAAAGGATGCACCTAAAGAAGACCAATGTATGACTGACATCCTAATATTTTATCAAACCCAGAATTTTCTTAAAACATATATACCCTCTATCTTTAACCTTTAAGGTGGTCCTAATACAATTTTTTATTTAAAAATTTGTTTTATTAACGGGGGTTTATGCAAAAAACAGCCATAATTCTGTTTGTTTTAATTGAAAGATAAACTATTAAGGCTGGATTACTCAATGCTCCGTTATAAAATAACTCTCCGTTAAATTTAACTATTTCATACAAATTTTGACATAAGGCTCCATTAAATCGGCAGTTAGCAGCTAACTTTTCATTGAGTAATCCCCCCAAAATAAGTAGTTTAAAAATTTTATACCACACAATTTGGTAAAATAGAATCTTCTGGGTTGCCACTCAATTGCAAAATGTTTTTTTTTTAAGAACAAAATTGGCTGCAGTACAATTTTGATAAATTTTTGTTTGATTCCCGAGTAAAAATAAACATATATAACAATATATAACCAGATGCAAACATAATAAATCAATTATGATTATACATCGCGTGAGATATTTTCAAAATTTTTTAAATGCAGTCATATGTAGTTATTAGAGTGTCCCTTATTTTGGAAATGTTGGAAATCTTGAGACGGTACCCGCTCATTTTTTTCCTTTTGACTTAAAAATAACTCAGGAAAAATTTTACGCCCCTAGGACCACGCCTTCCCTACGCGACGGGGCCTTAAAGAGCGGGGCCTAAAAAATCATTTTTCCATACAAACCAAAAAATTTTTTTTTTTATTTTTAATTTTTTTGTTATTAATTATTATATTACTTGGTTTGCTTATTCACGACAAAAAATTTGATTTTGGAGGGATAAGTCTTTCAGCGCTAAAAAATTTTTCGCAAAAAAAAAATTTGGGCGGCCGGGGTCCTACAGTAAAAAATTTTTAAAAAATATTTTTTTTTAGTTTTGACCAGCAACGGTTTTAGTTGCTATGTTGCTTTAAATGATATATATTCCAAAAAAAAAATTATTCATATCTGTGACATCTTTATCTTTTTCGAAAAAAAAAATTTTGAGCCGTAGGAATCCTACGGTAAAAAATTTTTAAAAAATATTTTTTTTTAGTTTTGAAAAGCAATGGTTTTAGTTTTTATGTTGTTTTTAATGATATATATTCCAAAAAAAATATTATTCATATTTGTGACATTTTTATCGTGTATCGAAAAAAATCATCAATGCATTTTTTACCCTTTTTTAGAACACGATTAAGATGTCACAGATACAAAAAATATTTTTTTATGAATATATATCATTTAAAGCAACATAGCAGCTAAAACCGTTGCTGGTCAAAACTAAAAAAAAAATATTTTTTAAAAATTTTTTACTGTAGGACCCCGGCGGCTCAAAATTTTTTTTTGCGAAAAATTTTTTAGCGCTGAAAGACTTATCCCACCAAAATCAAATTTTTTGTTGTGAATAAGCAAACCAAGTAATATAATAAATAATAACAAAAAAATTAAAAATCAAAAAAAAAAATTTTTGGTTTGTATGGAAAAATGATTTTTTAGGCCCCGCTCTTTAAGGGCCCGTCGCGTAGGGAAGGCGTGGTCCTAGGGGCGTAAAATTTTTCCTGAGTTATTTTTAAGTCAAAAGGAAAAAAATGAGCGGGTACCGTCTCAAGATTTCCAACATTTCCAAAATAAGGGACACTCTAGTAGTTATATATAATTGAATCATGATTCGGATTAAAAGGTGTACGGTTGATATAATTATATAAAATTATATGAGGGTCAATACAAAATTTGTTTTTCTGTATAATTTAATATAAAATTATATATATCCTATTCTGTTCCATATATAACACTGTATGTTTCCATTTAACCAACAATTTTCTAAGTTTTTAAGGCAAAGTATGAGAAACTTTTTAAAATGTTCCTAAACATTTCCTTGTTAGGGTTATGTATATCACCTATCTGGTTCGAAGCGTACCCGAACATTTTTTTGTTTAAGAAAATTATATGTTTGGTGAATGTATCGTTGACCTGTGGTGTGTCTCAACCCAAACCAAAAAACACCAGGATTTTACATGTTTTTATTCAATTAGATCTAATTAGTTCCACTAATATATGTCAATGTCTGGTCAAAACTCGGATGAAATCAAATCATATTTTATACAAGTTGATCTTTTTTAATGCAAAAACATCCACCATTATTCGGATTAAATTGCGTATAAATATATATTGTGTTATATATCATTATGTATTGCATCATATAAAAATTTTTACTCGGGTTTGTAGGATATTAAATTCTCTAGTACTTACCGTTTCCATTTATTTTTTTTTTTTTGAAAAATATTGATTTTTGTTGAAGTTATGCTAAAGTAAACCTGCGAATTTTGGTCTCTTGCCCAAAACATTAAATCATGATAATGTTTTGCGGAAGATTTGGGTGTACTTGGCAAAGCAAAGTTTTTTTAGAAAAAATAATGTTATAGTAGTATTACTTTTATATTACTATTCCATGCAAAACGAATTGAAATATCAGTCGAGCACCCCATTAAAAAACCAAAAGAGCTGTACATTTCGTAAGTGAGTGCAAAAATAAGTGCAAACAAGTGTTTTTACATTTTGGAGAGTATAAAAGATTCGGCACCAAAGAATATAACACTCTCACTTGTTTTATGTACGTTTGATAAACAAATGAAAAATTTTTATGCGATAAGCTTAGACTTGGTGAAAAAGTAATTTTGTTAAAAGAAAAATATTGTTTTTTTCACGAAAAACAATATTATTTTAAAAAAAATTTCATGAACTCAAAATTTTTGGTGAAAAAAAATTTTGATGAAAAAAAGCTTTTGATGAAAAGAAAAATTTTTTGATGCAAAAAAAAATTGATGAAAAAAAAATATGAAAAAAATTTTTTTTTTTTTTTGTGAGAAAAAAATTGATTATAAACAAGTAAACAAGTTTAATTCGGCTTTGCCGAATGTAGTGATACCCTCCACAATTTAAAAAGGATTATTGCAAAAAACTTTTTTTTAAAAGCAAATTACTTAAAAAAAAAAAATTTGAAAAAAAATTTCCGCGAAAAAAAATTTTTGGTAAAAAAAAATCCGCGATTTTTTTCTTTTTTTGTCAAAAAAATATGTTCGTTCGGCTTTATTCACCACAAGGTGAGTTATTATTCAAGTTACAAACCCAAGTTATTAAAATTTTTGGTTTTAAGAAAATGAAAATAGTAATTCTTGTTTTCTTTTTCGTTAATTGTTAGCTTCTATAGTCAAACTGAGGTGGCGTCCGGCAACTTTTTTAAAATTAGACACCAGCCTAAAAACATTATCATGTTAAAAGGAACCCAAAAGCATTGCCCAACGGTTCCAACAATTTTAATGTTAAAATTGACCCATAAAGGCAACTTTTTCGACCCCGACGTTTTTGAAATTCGAAGAAACGAACATTTTCTCCACCATACCCAGGAAAATTTTTTGGAACAAACTCCTGGTTCAATAGATTCTTGAATACATTCTACGGTAATCACAACAACATTTTCTATGTAAAATTATTTTTCAAAAAAAACTACTAGCTCTAAAAAACGATTGCTTTTGGGACAATTTCAAACAAAAATCGTTGATTCTGGAATGTAAAGTAGAACCGGTTGCAGGGTAGTTTGATGCGTTCCGGAACCGATTATTTGGAACAGAAAATTTTACTAGGTAGTTACAATCCCAGGAAAATTTTTTGGAACAAATTCCTGGTTCAATAGATTCTTGAATACATTCTACGGTAATCACAACAAAATTTTCTATGTAAAATTATTTTTCAAAAAAACTACATGCTCTAAAAAACGATTGCTTTCGGGACAGTTTCAAACAAAATTCATTGATTCTGGAATGTTAAGTAGAACCGGTTGCAGGGTAGTTTGATGCGTTCTGGAACCGATTATTTGGAACAGAAAATTTTGCTGGGATTCGCTTCACCATAGTGCAATGGTTCTCAAACGGTGGGTCGCGACCCTCTAGGGGGCCGCGGAAGAATTTCAGAGGGGTCGCGGACAATTTTGTGAAAACCTAAAATTTTGGTTAATTTTAAACACATTTTTTTATTGCTGTGTTATAAATTAAGATGCTGATTCCGAAAATGGGTTCCAAATTTTTCTAGTACGTTAGGTTTTTGAGAAAATTAAAAGCAAAGTTCACAAAAACGCATTCTAGTGCTTTTGTTTGTGAAATTTTTGGACGCGTCTGGGATCTGAATCCGAGTAACGGAAAGTCCCAATTGGACTTTAATTGCTTTCTTGGTAAACATTTCCTCATTTATGGTCAGGTTAAACTGAAATCTTTCTTTTATTTTCGGAAATAAAAAATTAATGACGATAGTAAGTTTTGATATAAAATGGCAGGTTCGGGACCTGTTTCCAAATTTTTGAGGAAATTGAGGTAAAACTTTACAAAAATTGTGTTGTTTTATTTTTTAAATGTTTTTTATGTGAAATTTTTGGTATGCGTCTGGGATCTGACCACACGGTTTCGATTAATCTTTCAATGCCGCTTCTAAATTCGGTTTGCGAATTTTTCCATTAATTCAGGTTTTTGAAAAAACAGAGCAAAGTTCTAGTTTACATTTTTTTTTTTTATGTTGGGGGTCGCAAAAAATTTTAAATATTGAAAAGGGGTCGCAAAGCAAAAGTTAGTGAGAAGCTCTGCCCTAGTGCATAACAGGGTGGACCAACTTTTTCGTTTTTTTTTAAATTTAAAAATGGTCGGGGTCGAAAAGTTTCCCTTTGGGGTTAATATTAACCTATGAAAATATTGAACCTGTATGGCAATGTCTTTGGGTTCCTTTTTTGACTTGGCGATCGGAAAGATCCAAACAAATCCAAAAACTTTTTTGTTTTCTGTAAGGACAGTTGAGCTCAGGCTCTAATTATAATTATGTATTATAATTTTTGTATTTGTTATGTATGATTTTTTTTTGAATTGAGTGTGAAAGAAAATTTTTGTAATTTTTCTATAAATTTAGTACATCCTGTAGCGCAATTCACTAACTTTTTAACGACAAAAATCGGTAGTTAAATTGTCAAAAATAGTTAATTAACGAAAATTGTCTTTAAATGCGATTCTATAACATTTTTCTTTCGAATTTTGTCGTTATTGAAAATCGTTAACTTATCAACAAAATAAATTTTGAAGTTAAAGTTAACGAAATTTTTCGGTTCTCAATACAATTTAAAAATAAACAAATTTCAAATTAACTATTTTTTATGTTTTTTTTAAGATTTACACACTTATTGTTAGGCCAAGAATGGGCAGATTCAATAATCAGAATAATAAAGAATTAAAAAAAAAAAAAAAAAAATTAACTATTTTTGTCGTTAATTCCTGTCGTTAATTGAAAAATTTATAGAATCACATATTCGTTAAAACAACCGACAATTCTCGTTAGTTAACGATATCGATAATTTCGTTAAAAAAGTTACTGAATCGCACTACTGGTTCGTTTTTGCTAGTTTCATATAATCCAGTTATTATTATAATCATCAGAAAACTCTTAATGTCAAGTACTCTATATGTGAAAATTATTTACATATCGCAGCCGACAAGGCTGAAAATATTAGTTTATATTTGAACATTAATTGAAAAGTGCTTTACGATGATTTTTTTTTTGTCTGTAAAAAAAATTTTGTTTGGTTCTGTTTTTTTTGCTCCAAAAATTGCTCCACCCTACTGTGCAATCATAGCTAATGTATTTTCAAACTTATGTTTAAAAGTTGTTGTCCAGCGGGGAATGAGCAGGACCCAAAAGTAGGGCACCTTTTTCCTACGAACACTTTAAACGCTTGCAATTTTTTTTATCAAATTTCTTTAAAATTTATATGTGGACAATGTGCTACTAGAGAAATGGCTCTTATACCTTACGAGATATATCCATTTTAAAAAATAAAATTTTAAATTTTGGTCGATTCAGCTACAGTTTTTTGCCAAAAGCGAGGTCGGATTAAGTCCGATTTATTTCGAATCAATTTTAATTGAAAACTGGATGGATTGAAAAAAAAAATCAATGAAATATTTTGTTTCGGTAAAATGCTACCTTTTCTAAATATGAGTCGAAAAAGAATTTCAAGTCAAGTTGTCAGAATATCGAAAATAATTTAGCTGTAACAAAACATATTGGCAATCCTGCATATTCTCATTGCTATGTAGGGTACTTAAATATGAGTATTTGATGAACCACTTAAAAAATATGTTGGAAGATTAATTTGTAATAGAGATTCTTAAACCAGTTTTAATTTAACTGAACGAAAATAGTTTGGATGTTTTAAACAAAAAAAAATAGAGTATAAATATTAATCATTTTCTATTCTTCAAATCATAATTCAATTAATCTTTTATTCTACAAGTTGTTCGATTCCAAAAAATATGGTAAGTCAGCAAAGAAAGTTCAATCAAATGCCGAAGGATTATCGAATTATCTGAGATAATTTTCCTAATTAAAATAAGAAAGATTTCTTAAATACCGAATATATTGGTAGTGACAAAAGTTTTAGATATATAAGGTGACAGGAATTTGGCAGTAGGAGCAAAATGATATTTGCCACCAAAATGCTGTATAATCACAACAAAAAAAAATTGGTTGTCGCATCTTTTATATGTTCAGCTGTTAAATTTTTACTTATTGAAAATTTACTAGTCGGATTCCTAAAAAAATAACTAATTTCATTTGTATTGTGATCATTTCGCCTCTTTCTTCATTAAATCCATTCAAAACAGCATAATGTTTTCTTTAAGATGATTTCTGATACTTCTTTTATTCCAATCAAATGTATAACAGCATTTTATTTTTCAGAGAATCTTCGTTATATTATTTGCTGTTATAGCAGCTGCTTCTGCAGCATCTATAGCCAGCGATTACTTACCACCGGTTGCTGATAATAGCCTGCCCTCACAGGAGTATATACCACCGGACCACACAGACGAAGATCCTGCTGCATTGTCAGATGATGGTTATCGCTACAAAGTTGTGCGTAAATTAAAGTTAAGACATCGTCGTGATGTCAACGAATTGCCCTCTAATGAGTACTTGCCACCAACTGAAAAAATCCAAGAGGAAGTAGTAGTTGAAACTGTTCCTGAGGAAAAAACCGTCTTAGCTGAAGATGGCTACCGTTACAAAACCATACGTCGTTTAAAATATCGTCAACGTCGGGATGTTAATGAATTACCTTCTAACGAATATTTACCTGCTGCAGAAGAATCCAAAGAGGAAGTAGTAGTTGAAACAGTTCCAGAAGAAAAAAGTGTTTTAGCCGAAGACGGTTATCGTTATAAAACCGTACGTCGTTTGAAATATCGTCATCGTCGTGATGTTAATGAATTACCTTCCAATGAATATTTACCTGCCGCAGAAGAAGCAAAAGAGGAAGTTGTTGTAGTTGAAGAAGCCGCACCAGAAGAAAAAACTGTTTTAGCCGAAGACGGTTATCGTTACAAGACCGTACGTCGTTTGAAATATCGTCATCGTCGTGATGTTAACGAATTACCTTCCAATGAATATTTACCTGCCGCACAAGAAGCCACAGAAGATTTAGTTGTTGTTGAAGAAGCCGCACCAGAAGAAAAAACAGTTTTAGCCGAAGACGGTTATCGTTACAAGACCGTACGTCGTTTGAAATATCGTCATCGTCGTGATGTCAACGAATTACCTTCCAACGAATATTTACCTGCCGCAGAAGAATCTAAAGAGGAAGTGGTAGCTGAAACAGTTCCAGAAGAGAAAACCGTTTTAGCCGAAGATGGTTATCGCTACAAAACCGTACGTCGTTTGAAATATCGTCATCGTCGTGATGTCAACGAATTGCCCTCAAATGAATATTTACCACCTGCCGAAGAAACTGAAGAAATTGTCTCTGTAGTATCAGTACCAGAAGCCAAAACAGAATTAGCTGAAGATGGTTATCGCTACAAAACCGTTCGTCGTTTAAAATATCGTCATCGTCGTGATGTTAATGAATTACCTTCCAGTAAATATTTGCCACCTTCCGCTGAAGAATCTGGTGATTTAGAAGTAGCTGTGCAATATCCCGAAGAAACTGTTGTATTAGCTGACGATGGTTATCGCTATAAAACTGTACGTAAATTAAAGTACAGACGTCATTAGGAAACGAATTTAAAACGAAATAAAATCATTTTAGTATTTAATTAGGAAAAAAACGATAAAGTGTTATAAAATTAAGAAAATTAATTTAAATAAAAATTATTACAAAAAGAAGTTTGTTTAAATATGATATTTATAAGTAGAAAATAACAAAAACACAGCAAATTTTTTGTGATTCGAAAAACTGCAAATGTGTTTCCGCAAGAAGATTAACAGTAATTTTCGACAAATATTTAAAAAAATTGGGAAGTTTGAATGCCGATTGCAAGCGTGTGAGTTTAAATTGCAGAAAATTGTGCTTTTAGAAATTTTACACAAACAAGTTATAAATTGCTGAATTTGCGCTTCTGACATTCAAGTTAAAGCTTTATTCAAAAACTTATAGTGCGTTTACATTGGATTTCTAATCTAGTAAATTCCGATTTTAATCTACTTTGCTATCTGTACCGTTTACATTGGCATTTTTCACATTTGAGAAGATTAAGATTGGCATTTTTAACAACAAGTTGGTAATAAATGTGTGTGACTGCGTCAAAAGACAGCGACGGTAATTAGTCGTCGCATGATTAACAAGGACAGTGACAGCGTTTACAAATAGCAATGACGGCGGCATAATCATACTTGGCGGCGTCATCAAAACGGCAGGCTTTGTGTCGGTGTTTTTCAGTGTTGGAAAATGCAAATAATAGAAATACAGAGTTGTATTTAACTTTACCAGATTGCGTTTGCCGATTAGAGCTTAAACTACTAGATTGAAAAAAATTAATTTGTATGGGCAATCTAATAGATTGAAACTGGATTGGAGCCACAATCTACTTTAAGCTAGCTTAGAGGACCAGTGTAAACGCACTATTAAGGAAAATGCTTTGTACCTTTTTTTGAATAATTATCCATGAAGTGGCAACCCTGATCATACCTTCTAGGTAATGTCAGACTTTAGGACGCAGAAACAACCGTATTTTGTTATTAATATTGTCATAGTTGTGATGTTAGTGAACTGAAGTTAAAACAATTCCAGAAGAGACAACCTTATTGGCTGAAAATGGTAATCGTCACAAAGCCGTACGACGTTTTAAAAAAAATCGTCTTCGAATTACCTTCCAAACAATAATAATCTTAGATATAAGATCTAAATTTCACTTGGAATTTAACACATTTTTCGGGGTGTATATTAGAGATGGGGGTGTGAGTGACTTTTGACTCACACTCACTCACTAACTCACTCACTCACACTCACGACAGAATTTTTTTAATCACGCACACTCACTCACGAGCATATTTTTTCTACTCACACTCACTCACAATCACGTGAGTAAATGTAATACAACTCACACTCACGTCCACTCACACAAGCTTTACTCACGTTGACTCACACTTACAAAACTCTTTTTTATAAAAAAAAAAAATCAAAAAAATTTTTTTTTTGCATTTTCAAGACGAAATCTTAAGTTAAGCCATATTCTACAATTTTATTGTTGCTTTTTTTGGTACGAAAGAAAATATGAGGAGAATATAAATCACGCAAACTCAGCAAAAAAATCGACTCACGCACACTCACTCATGCAAAAATCTTACTCACGCACACTCACTCACAATTTTTTACCACTTACACTCACTCACAATAACGTGAGTAAAATTGAATTCAGTCGCACTCACTCTAATCTGCTTATGAGCACATCTCTAGTGTATATTAATATAAATTTTATTCGAATAAATTTTAAAAAAATAAGAATTATAAAATTTCAATATATTTTTGCGCATGCAAAAGCTTTGTCAGATCAAAAAGCTCGCATTTTATACCACACAAATAAAGTTATTAAAACTCGTTATTTAAAAAAACATTCAAAATCAGAAAAAGCTTTTTCCAATAACTTTACAAAATAACTGTTAAAACAGCTTTCCGAAAGCTTTACTTTTTTGAATTATCACTAATAGCTTTTCCACAAACTTCACAACAATTTCACAAAATAAATTAAAAAGCTTTTCAAAAGCTTTACTCATTTATACTAACTTTTCTATACACCTTTCTTAATCTTATCATTTTTCAAAATACAGATAACAATTGCAACATAATTTTGATAAGACCGAGTAAAATGAGAAATTGTACATTGAAATACTAACACAACAGTTTCAGTACTTTAACGACTTTTAAACGGTTACATTCGCCGAAAAACGAACTTTATTTTTTTAAAAAATAGAAAAACAGAAAATATTTTCAAAATGAAACTAATGAAAAATAGTTCTACCTATTTGGTGATCATTTTAAGTAAGATTTAAAAAAAATAAAAAAATTATTACGATTTTACAATTTAAAAAAAAAAATAAGAAAATAATTTTTTTAAGTGACTAAATTCATAAAAATATGCGTAATTATTGATTTTAATCAGTGTTAATAAGTTACAATACCGTTTTTAAAGATAAGAGAGTCTCCAAAAAAAATTGTTACCAGCAAAAGTTTTTGTTATTTTAACATTTTTATTTAAGATAAGATAACAAAGTTACTCATAGTGTATTGTGTTGTGATGATTCAAACTAAAATTGTGTTAGTCTACAAATTACATTTCCATGAATATTTTTATGAATAAACATGGAGTGTAAATGACCCATTTCCAAAAATAAAATCATAAAATAACGAAATAAGTAGTTGATATTTCCCAATTTTTAACAGAGAAAATTTCATATTATTAAACAACTATTTGGTTTCAAAATTTAAAGAATTTATAAATAAAATGTTCAAAAATAAATCATAAAAGTTTAAAACGAATTTTTGAAAAACGTTACTTACAACTTGTATTTTGGTTTATTTTTGGAAAGCAAAATAGTTGCTGTGGATGTTATCATGGCATTTGATTGCAATGACTTCCCTCGATATATTTCGAGCTTTCTCAGAGATCGTTCGATACATCTTGTTATATGTAGATAGGTTTTCATCATACGAGTTTCAGCTTACGTGAGGGGTACCGCATGCTTCTGTTCTTTATCCTACCATTTTTCTAATTTTTCTAAACGATATTCAAAGTCAATGTTCAGATCCTAACTACTCCTTTACAGATGAAAGTATCATTTTTCATCAATTTTCCTTTGATCGTATATTAAGCATTATTGAGGTTGAGGGCAAAGGGCTGATTACGAATGACACACCGAGGAAAGTTATTTGGAATAAATTCCAAATGCAATTGATTCTTAAATATATTCTAAATTATTCACAACAAAATTTTCCATGTAAAATAATTTTAAAAAAAAAATATTTCTCAGTTCTTAAATGGACGAAATCGGATCAGGGAAAAGAAATTAAACCAACCTTTGAAAAACGTCAGCTTGGTGCTCCCCTTTTGGGGACGTGGATATAAAAAACATATAATTGTTTTACTTAAGTAAAAAAAGGTTTTCTTACATTTTGTAGGGTATCAAATGTTCGGCTCAGACGCATAAGGCACTCTATTTGATTTCTGTAATTTTGTTAAAAAAATTTACATAAAAATATGTCTGAAGAAGTTCAGACTTTGTAAAAAAGTAATTTTGACAAAAAAAAAAACAATTTTTTGATAAAAAAAAATTATAAAAAAAGTGCTAATTACAAAAAATATATGGTGAAAAAATATTTTTGATTAAAAAAAAAAATTCTGTAAAAAAAGTTTTTGAAGAAAAAAAAAAATTTTGATAAAAAAAAAATATTGATGAAGAAACAAAATTTTAACAATTTTTTTTTTTTTACGAAAAAAAAATGTTGAAAAATAATTATGTTATGTTTTATTCACTAGCTGGTGAAATTCTTTTTATTCACCAGCACACAGAGAATTGATCCCATAGTACAATGGCGTTTAAATAAAAGGAGTACTTTTACAATGGTGATTTGATTTGGTGTTTTTTACAAAAATGTTGAAGGGTAAAAATAAATGGGGGTCGGTCTCACTAATGACTCCTCTCGGACGCACCATTGGACCGGTAGGAGCTGATTAAATAAAACAAATTTACAAAAAATAAAAAAATTGTATGGGGACCGCCTTAATGGTTAAATATATAGGGTAGGTGTGTTCAGAGAAAAATGTTTGGACTAAAAAAATATTATGGGTCGGTCATACATTTTATTGCTCTAAGGCAATGGTGCCCAAACACTTGTTAAAGATCGACAAAAATACACGTACACAATCCGAACAACAACAAAACTAACAACAGAGAGCGTAAAAAACAAAAAAAAAATATTATCGTTTCTCTTTTTGGGCACCGCTGCTCTAAGGGCACACGTAGGGCAGTTAGAGCAAATTTAAAAAAATGTCATTTTGTGTGGGAGCCCCCTTAAAAATTGTAGATAGGGTATTAGTTTGTTCCGAAGAAATGTTAAGACGTAAAAATTAATGGGGGTCGGTCTTGGAAATGACCCCTCTATGACGCACCATTGGAGCAGTAGAAATGATTTTATGATTGGAAAATTACTATAAAATTTTTCAAAAAATTTTAAAAAATAGTAATAATCGTTATGCCACAATCCTACTGGGCAAAAAATTTGTAGAATCGGTAGAACTTTTACACCAAAAAATTTCATAAAATTCAAAGAGTACATACATTTTCAAAAATGAGATTTAAATTTTAAAACTTAACAATTAAGAGTGTTTAATTCGGCTGTGCCGAATCTTTTTTACCCTCCAACTTGAAAAAAAAGTTGCAGGGGCGTTTAATTTTTTTTTGGGGGGGGGGGGGTTCGGTAGGGGTAATTGGGGGCAAATTTCGTCTCGAATATGTGTTAAAAAAATTCATTCTTATGCTTTTTGCACTAAAGAAATGCAAATTTATCATAATTTAAAAAAAAAAAATATTCCACGCCCGTAGAAGGGGGGCGTACCAAAAAAAACGACATTTTCTTATTCTCAGGGTCCAAATGCAGGACTTTGAACTTCTTTTAGCATAAAAATGTTGCATTTGTTAACCAAAAACGCAAAAAATCATATAAAAAAGTGATATTTTTCAGAGGTTGGTTTAGTTCTTCAAGGGGGAACTTTTTTCCCCCTAGTCCGATTTTGCTCATTTACGAACTTAACCTGCCTAGGAACATAAGACATATTCGTGCCAAATGTGGGGAGTCTAGCTCTTTTATTTTGGACTGCATCGTGTTAACTACAGACGGATGGGCAGACGGTCGGACGGACAGACGGACGGACGGACAGACGGACGGACAGACGGACAGACGGACTGACATCGCTAGAATGTCTTAGAATCGATCACTGATCATAAATATATATACTTTATGGGGTACTAGACCGATATTTGGATGCGTTACACACGGAATGACAAAGTGAGTATACCCCCATACTGTAGTTGGAGGGTATAAAAAATTATTCAAAGTGTCCGATTTGATATGGAATGCCCCATATATTAGGGTGAAACAAATATAGCTTTTTTCGAATTTCGAATACGTGGGGGTCGGAAAAGCTGCCTTTTGGGGTCGATATTAACCCCCAAAAATATTGGACCTGTAGAACAATGGCTTTGGGTTCCTTTTTTTACTTGAAAATCGGAAATTCCGGAACGAAGTGATAAACATTTCTTCTATTGCTGTTTCATTCGATCAATTAATAAAAAATAAAATATCTACTACAAAAAGATCGTGTCATAGGGGCTAAAACAATGTTTTTTACCAATAAATAAATAATTCTACTTAAAATTTTCAATTTTTGTAACTTGGATAATTATGCTCCTGCTGCACAGTGAATCGTTCAGTGACCATAAATCTAAAATTTTGGTCAGGAGATATTAAAATATGGCTTTTGGGTTCCTTTTTTGACTTGAAAATTTGGAAAGTCCCGAACATAGTGTAACAAATTTTTTCTTCGTACTCTTTTTGTTTTGCTTAAAATATTAGTTTTTAGTTATATTTGTACTGAAAAAGTGTTTTTATGGTAAAAAAAATTTTTTGGTCTGAATTTTTTTTTAATCCGACGAATATTTAATAA
The DNA here is from genome assembly GCA_963921195.1 of Pegoplata infirma. Classification (NCBI taxonomy): domain Eukaryota; kingdom Metazoa; phylum Arthropoda; class Insecta; order Diptera; family Anthomyiidae; genus Pegoplata; species Pegoplata infirma. The sequence goes on along the minus strand of OY992539.1, from coordinate 48,258,011 downwards.
AAGCGCCAAAAACAGGCAACACTTTAATATCATCAATGCGTTAGGCATAGTACTCTGTTCGATTTCACGGAAAAAAATCTATCAAACTCTATATAAACAAAATAAATTTTGGCAATGCGAGGAATTAACAGGGAAATTGTTTAAAAAAAATGTCGCACATTTTTATTATAGAAAACAATTTAAATTGCCATGAAAAAGTGACATTTCAGTTTTGTTATGATCGTTTCTTTCTTATAATTGTCAAAAGTTGTTGATTTTTAAATGTTTTATTGCGATTTGAGGCGTTTAAAGTTTAAGTGAAATTTTCACCGTAAAAAAACAGAGTACTTAGCTTAAATGTCCAAAAAATATACGTAAAAATTTTCATATTTTTTGATATTTAGTTGTTTAATAACCACATTTATCGATAACCCAAGAATAAAATTTGACGCTTACTGTTTTTTTTAATATGTTTTTACACTTCACACTTGTTGAGATTTAATTTATTTAATTTCATCAATATTAAAAAAAGCTAGTGTCATAGGGCTTTTAGTAATTTTTGTAATAAAGAAAAATTTTTAGTGTAAATTTTTTTTTATTAGCGTAAAGTTTGTTTTGACTTTAGTAATATTGTGTTTAAAAAATGCAGCAAACAATACCCTAAAAAAAACATACCAAAACAGGTGAACTTTGTTACCAGGAAACCTTATATACGGTCAAAACATATTTTTAAAATTTTTGTTAAAACTTTTAAACAAAATGATGAGATTATTATTATACCGAAATTTTTTAATTAACAAAAAAAGCTGTATTTTTTTACAATTAACCCTCTTATGTTATTGTTGACTGTTCTTAAAATTTGTCATTAAGAAATTCATGTGACTTAAAGGGCTAATTTAATTTTACAAAACTACTAAAGTTTTAAACAAAGCCCATACAAAATTTTTAATAAAAAAAATTATAGGGAACACCTTAACGGTTGAAGATTAGGTAGGTGTGTTCTAAGAAAATTATGGTATTGAAAAAAAAAAATTTCTTCAATATTTTTTTTCAGCAATATTTTTTTTCATCAATATTTTTTTTTCATCAATATTTTTTTTTTCATCAATATTTTTTTTTCATCAACATTTTTTTTCATCAATTTTTTTCATGAACATTTTTGTTTCATAAATTTTTTTTATCAATATTTTTTATTCATCAATATTTTTTTTTTCATCAATATTTTTTTCATCAATAATTTTTTCCATAAATTTTTTTTTTGTATCAATATTTTTTTCCATCAATATTTATTTGTCATAATTTTTTTTTCATAATTTTTTTTTCATAATTTTTTTTTTGTTTTTATAATAATTTTTTTTCATCAAATATTTTTTTTGTCAGAAATCTTTCTTCCAGGGTTGGCAACCGATACCCACCTATAATAACGGTATTTGGCAATAGTACCGCAACCAATAAAGATATGGACATTTTCAAAAGCGATTATGAAAGCTGATGAAATTTCTAGTATTTTAAATGTGTCACTTCGTGTTTCTACCGGTTCGTTTTAGTTATATAGGCCAATACCGTTATAATACCGTTTCAAACGGTATTATAAAGGTATTGACCTATATTTCGGAAACGAACCGGTAGAAACACGAAGTGACACATTTAAAATACTAGAAATTTCATCAGCTTTCATAATCGTTTTTGAAAATGTCCATATCTTTATTGGTTGCGGTACAATAGCCAAATATCGTTATTCTAGGTGGGTATCGGTTGCCAACCCTGCTTTCTTCATTAAAATTTTTTTTTTTAAAAACTTTTTTATCGATAAACACAGACAGATAAATGGATATCACTAGAATGTCTTAGAAACCTATTTTTACCACTCACAGGATATTCACTTTGAGCTCAATTGGCCTATCTTTACTCGCAGTGTTATTAAAGGGTTAAACTCAATGCAGCTATTTTTTTCTACTATAAAATTTTTATAGTTTCAGTCGGTAGAGCATACAATTATGGAGAAATATTCCTACTTCTAATTAAGTTTTGATTAATTAAGGCTTTACATTGTGCTTAAATCAAAACAAGCAAAAAATGCCAAACATAAAAAAATCGTGGAAGAATAACAGGGGAGATTAAAATATTTTCTAAAAGTATACGGAATCTTGGAGCAGTGGTCCTACTAAATAGGGCTACCAATACCGAATTCGCAGGGCCCCTTTAAGGTATGGCGGGGCCCTGGGCACACAAGAATTTGGGGCCCCGTTCGAAAGAAAAAGTCGCATGACAATAATAAACTTTTTTGGTACAAATTAAACTCATGTTATTACCTGTTGTAAGGCAAAGAAACAAAACAAAAATATATTGAGTAGGGATATTCTAGATCGTGGTCATTTTTCTTTAATTATTAAAACCATGATATTTTTGTAGAACCCCAGCAAAACTTTGGAAATGGGTAGTGATTATATAACACATTACCAGGTAATGTATATACCTTATTTGTAGCATTATTTTAGGATGTCTTACCGAACATTTGTTCCACAACGTATTATTTTCAAGTGAAAAATAATGCATTACTAATAATTTGCTACGTAATGCATGATTATTGGAAAAAATGTATTTCATATTTATTATTTCTAAACATTAAATCATGGATGACTTATATTTGGTTACATTATGTATTATTTGAAAGTTTAAAATAATGCATTATTTATAATTGGATGCATAATGCATTACAATAACATAAAAAATAATTATTTTATAAAAAAAATGCATAAGTTTAAACTACACGCAAAAAAAAACTTGTGTCGGAATGAGCAAAAATCTGGCATAATTTTACCAAAAATATGCTAAAACTACAACCGACGAAGTAGTTTTCGTAATTTAGCCAAAACACTTATGTAAAAAATTTTGAAGAAAATGCTAATGCTATTTAAGCAAAAACTTGGTAAAATATACCAAAAGAAATATGGTGAAATATACCAAAATTATTAGAAAAGGTGACTAAAAATAATGCTAAAAATTACAACATTTATGCTAAAATAATTTTTCTATAAAATTTTTGTAAAAATTTGTATATTTGTTGAATTTAAAATTTTCACAGAATAAATCCATATTAATATAATAAATGTTGTGTAGAATTTAATTTACCACCGACCAACTGACCCTTTTTATTCAATTTTCTCCAGTGACTGCTGCCTACGCTTTTTCTTGAAGTGAAGGATCCGCTATAGCTTCACGAATTTATTTAAAAGCATCCTGTAAAAATAGAAAATTATTACAAAACATAAATTTTAATTTAAAAAACTGGTAAACCCAGTATGGGGGAACACTTACTTTGTGATTCCATTTGTAACTCATCACAACAGGTCTGGACTCCATTGGCTTTGCTATATAAATGAGTTTTTGGATTTTAATTTTATAACTAAAGGCAGGACTGGTGCCAACACTCCTTATTGTAGTGAAGGATTCGCCATGGCTTCAAACATTTATTTACCAGTACCCTGTAAAAATAAAAAATTATTACCAAACACTAATTTTTAACTAAAACTCTATTAAACCTTATTGGTGTCTTCGGAATGGGGGTATACTTACTTTATCATTCCATTTGTAATTCATCGAAACATAAATCTGGGACTCCATTGGGTTTGCTAAATGAATGGTGTTTTAAGTTATGACAGCAAAATTAACTTTAGCATTTTTTTATCTTACATTTATTTATCTTTGAAAAAAACTAATTATTAATTTTTATTTATTAATTTATTTTAATTTTATTTATCAATTTCCTTTTTACGTTTTTATAACACAAAAAATAAACGAAGCACGCACACAAAAATACAAAACGAATATGGCGGTCTGTATTTGTGTTTTTTTTTTTTGTTGTTTTCTTTCGATAAATTTTTGTGCAAGTAATTTGCGTTATTGTGCAAGCTACTTAGTAATTTTACATAAAAAACTAATTATGTTACTTTAACATCGACAAGCAGAATTTTAGCAAAAATTTGGTAAAAATTTTTTTTTGGTATGAAAAAAGTTTTACCAAGTAGGATTGCTCAATCTTACACAGATTTTTTTTTTGCGTGTAGAGATGGGCTCACGACAGGAAATTTCTAACGACACACACTCATGAGCATATTTAATCTACTTACACTCACTTACAATCACGTGAGTAAATTTAATACAAAATTACTTTTTCACTACTCGTAACACCTTATATATTATCTTCTGGTATGCTATATTATTTCATTTCTCGTAACCTATAAAATATCATATATTTTACACCTTACTCGTATTCTTCGTTATAAATTTATGACTTATTTTATACCTTACTGGTATTCTTTGTGATAATGTGGATGCATTACTTTGAGTCTCATCGCCTGTTAAAATCATCAATGCTGCAATCTATAAAATAAGAGATCCTATACCTTATTTTATACCTTATTTGGTAATCTAAGTTTTGCTGGGACAATTTAGTTTTAATGAGACCTTTTCTATCTCAGAAACTGAGAATCTGAAACTTTTTCTATACCACAAATGTCTTAGAATCTGAAATTTTTTCTATACGAAAAATGTCTCACAATCTGAAACTTTTTCTATACCAAAAATGTCTCAGAATCTAAAATTTTTTCTGTACGAAAAATGTCTCAGAATCTGTGACAAATTCTTTACGAAAATTGTTTTAGACTCTGAGAATATTCTTGTACGTAAAATGTCTCAGTATTTGAGATTTTTTTATATGAAAAACATCTCAGATCTAAGACCTCCTCAATACGAAAAATGTCTCAGAATCAAAGACTTTATCTGCACAAAAAATATTTCAGAATCAAAGACTTTTTCAATACGAAAAATGTCTCAGAATCTGAGACTTTTTCTATACTTAAAATGTCTCAGAATCTTAGAATTTTTCTAAACGAAAAATGTCTCAGTATCCGAGACATTTTCTATACGAAACATGTCTAAGAATCTGAGACTTTTTCTATACGACACTGGTTTAAGAATCTATGACTGTTTCTATGCGAAAAACGTCTCAGAATCTGATACTTTATCCATACGAAAAATGTCTCGGAATCTAAGATTCTCAGAATCTGAGACTTTTTTTATACGAAAAATGTCTCATACGAAAAATTACTATTTTATATGAAAATTGTCTCAGAATGTGAGATTTTTCTATACAAAAATGTCTCAGAATCTAAGACTTTGCATACGATAAGTGTCTCAAAATCTGAGACTTTTTGTTTTTGGCAAAACATCTATGAACTTTAGACTTTGAAAATCTCAGGATCTCAAGCTACAAATTAAATAAAAATGTTTCTCCATTTTCGTATAAGCGAATTTATTGGCATTTTTGGCCCCGTCTATGTCGGGGCCCTGGGCACGTGCCCAGTGTGCCCTAATGGATAACACGGTACTGCGAATCCGGTAGGTAATACCAATGTCGACGAAATTCAAGTCAAATTAAAAATTTTTTAGTTTGTGGAAATTTGTCAATAGGAAAAAAAGCTTCGGAATCTCAGACTTTCTGTAGAAAAAATATGTCGGAATCCGGGTAGGTTTTTATGGAAATAGTTCTTAGATTGTGAAAATTTATTAATAGGAATACTGTAGTACGTACACTCAAAAAAAACCTTGTAAAATTACAAGAAAAACTTGTAATTTTTTTTTGTTTGCTACCTCCTGTTTGACAAAAATTCCTAATAATTTTACAAGCTTTGTACCAATAATTTTGTAATTTTACAAGGTTTTTTCCAATAACATTGCAAATTGAAAAATTTTTTGACACAATAAAATTTACAAGGAGGTTTCGTAATTTTACTAGATTTTTTGCTACCTCCTATTTTACGAGAATTCCTACACACAGAAAACAAATTTGCTAATTTCCAACTGAAATTCAGTTGTTGCAACAAAAAATCGGTGGATGCATTTGAAATAAGGTTGAAACAACTAAAATTCGGTAGTTACAACAAAATGTTGTTATTACAACTGTCTTTTAATTAAAACAACTATAAAATTCGTTAGCCACAACAAAATGAAGTAGCATTAACCGAATTTTGAGTGGAAACAACTGAAAAATTCAGTTGGAAATTTATTTTTCTCTGTGTAGTAATTTTACAAGCTTTTTACCAATATTTTTTTTTAATTTTACAAGCTTTTTACCAATAAAATTATAAATTTACAGTTTTTTGGCGTAATAAAAATTACAATAAATCCTCGTGAATTTACTAGATTTTTTTTGTAAAATATTTTTTTTTGAAAAATCGTCATTGAAATTGGTGTGTTTACTGAATTTACTAAAACATATCCAAAAATGAAAAAAATTGAAGGGATTTGGCATTGAATGCCCCATATATTCCTTACTTTAGGGATCCCCGACCGATATTTGGATGAGAAATTTGTGAGATTTTGACTAATTTTTTGTGTAATTTCCAGTTCCATTGTTGGCAACACTGTTTCTATCTTGAAAATTCCATTTGTAATTCAAAATTGTTACTTATAATTTTAAAATTCTTTTTGTAATTCGAAAATTTTATTTGTAAATCAAAAATTCTAATTGTGATTCGAAAAGGATCAATTTTAAATCGAACAAGTTAGAGTCTTTAATTCGGCTGTGCCGAATCTTTTATACCCTCTAACACGTTAAAAAGAAACAGGGGCGTGTTTTTTTTTTTTTTTGGGGGGGGGGGGGGTGTTACATCGGTGGGAGACAACCTACCTGTATCCAACTGCAAGACTTTGAACTTCTTTTGACATAAAACTGTTTCGATTGCTAAGCAAAAGTACAAAAAAACCTATTGAAAATAGAATTTTTTAGAGGTTTGTTTAGTTCTTAACTTTTTTCCCCCTGATCCGATTTAGTTCGAACTTAACCAGCCCAGTGCCAAATTTCAGGAGTCTAGCTCTTTCACTTTGGACTGTATCGTGTCTTCCACAGACGGACAGACGGACGGACATCGCTAGAATGTCTTAGAATAGATCACTGATTAATAACACCGCTCTACAAATCTAAGGTTTGTCGCTGCGTTTTGGATGAAACCAAAAAAGTTGATAGGTTTTGGTACCCCGATTCCAAAACCGTTACTCAAATTTTTCTATTACGTCACAATTTTGAGAAAATCACGATTAAAGTGTCAAAAAAGGCCCATTTTGACCATTTTTGAAGGCCTATAAAATAAGATCCTGACATGCAAATGACTTGGTATCAAGCTCATTCGAAAGTCTGTAATTTTCTCTTTCAGACAAGATCAAATTTTCTTGGAATTTAATTTTTTTAAATGGTAAAAAAAATTATTAGTAACAAGTGCGTTAAATCTCAAATTTATGTATGAATTTGTATGGAAATTTGTTAAAAAACACTGTGTAAATAAACTAAATATTAAAAAAATGGAAGGTTTTTGTTAATGATTTTTTTACCATTTTAAAAAATTTAATTTTTGTGCATCTTATCTTTAAGAGAAAATTACAAACTTTTGAATGAGCTTGATACCAAATCATTCGCATGTCAGGATATTATTTTATAAGCTTTTACAATGGGTCAAAAATGCCCTTTTTTGGCACTTTAACCGCGAATTACTCAAAATCCTGATGTGATAGACAAATTTGGGCTCCGGATTTGGAATCAGCGCAACAAACACTATCCAAATCACTAACCAGAATCCAATACGCATTTTCTTGTTGAGCTGTGTAATATATATACTTTATGGGATCCTAGACCGATATTTCACGATATTTGTCATTACACACGGAATGACAAAGGGAGTATACCCCCATACTGTGGTTGGAGGGTATAAAAAGACCAATTGTAATTCGAAACAGATCAATTGTAATTCCAAAATGATTGTAGTTTGAAAAGGATCAATTGCAATTTGAAAAAGAATTACAATTGATATTTTTCGAAGTGCAATTGAATTTTTTCGAATAACAATTGATCTTGTTCGAGTTTCAATTTATCTTTTTCAAATTATAATTGATCTTTTCCTAATTACAATTGATCTATTTCGAATTACAATTAATTTTTTTCAAATAACAATTTGAATCTTTGAATTACAATTGATCTTTTTCGAATTACAATTACTCTTTTTCTAATAACAGTTGATCTATTTCGAATTATAATTGATCTTTTTCGAATAACAATAGATGTTTTTCGTATTAATGTTGATCTTTTTGGAATTACAAATTATTTTTTTCTGAATTACAATTGATCTCTTTTGAATTATAATTGAAATCTTCGAATTACAGATTGAATTTTCGAATTGCATTTGGAATTTTTAAATGACATGTAGAATTTTCGCATTTTCAAACTACAAACGGAATCTTTGAATCACAAGTAGAATCTTCGGCGCTATGAAAAAAACCCCAATGAAATTACCCCCAAATAGGAAAATGAAAAAACCCCCAATGAAATTATCCCCAAATAAAATGAATTAAGCCCCAAAGAAAAATAATGAAATTACACCCAAAATAAATGCAATTACCCCCAAATAAAAATGAAATAAACACCAAATTTTGGGGTTTATTTCATAAATGCAATATTTCCCAAATAAACATATGAAAAACCCCCATTGAAATTATCACCCAAAAAATTAAATTAAGCCCAAAAAAATTTAAACACTTTATGACGTACGGACATAGCGCCCAAGAACTCACCAATATTGTTTTTTTTTTTTAACATTTTTAATATTATAAAGTTTTTATGCGTAGACGGCCTTCGGCCGGGCTTAGGGATTACAAACTCCATGCATTAAACCCACCCTCTCTGCAAAGTAAAGTTTTCTAGGGTAGCAGGCCTTTACGCTATCAAATTTGTTATGCCTCAAAACGGCCTGATAACCAAAATAGCTTTGGTTTGCAGAGAGGGTGGGTTTAATGCATGGAGTATGTAATCCCAAAGCCCGGCCGAAGGCCGGCTACGCAGAAAAACTTTATTACAAAAAAACAAATCATAGAAGTCGTAATTTCGACATTTCGCAATATTTTTGATTTTTTGACAACTTTGTTTTGGGAGAAATAACATTTTTAGACCTATCATTTTGGGCTATATGTCGCAGCTTGGGCGATATGACATTTACGGTTTTGGGCGATAAGACCTTGGGCGCTATGTCCGTACGCCTTTTTTATTTCTTTTTTCATTTGGGGCTTGTTTCATAATGAACAAAGCCCCAAAATCAATAATGAAACAACCCCCAAAATAAATGAAAAAATCTCCAAATAAAATTTTAGCTTTTTTTTTGGGATTTTTTCATTTTTCTGTTTGGGGGATATTTCATTGGGGGTTTTTTCATAGCGCCAGAATCTTCGAATTACAATTGAGCATTTTCGAATAACATCTGCACAGGAAAAGTTTTATGTTACAAAGTTACTTTTTTCACTTGTTCGCCATAAATAATGCCTTTCATGTATCAATATTCCGTATAATTTCTAATCACATTGTGCATGTTATTATGATTTGCTGCTAGCATAATACCGCACCTATACAAATTCGCAAAAACTTTTGCATAATATAAAAAAAAAAAAATTGTTCCCTTTTTCAGTGAGAACATAAAAAAATTCCATATGGACATAATTATGTTGGTGATATGTGCAGCTTGATTGCTGGGGTATTATATACCTTATGTTGATATAACATATATTTAAATATCATTAAAAAGTTTTCTACGCGTTTATTTTTTTTCCTCTTGAACATTTTTTTTTTTGTAATCGTAACTAATATGTTAACGCTATACAGTCATACCCTACAATATTCAAATAACAGGACAAGTTTTGTGATATATACAAAATGGTTTGCTAGCTGACAGGACATAATCCCCACAGGCATTATGTCCGTTTTTTATTGGGGCTATGTTCAACCTACTACCATTATGGGGATTATGACCGGAATAAATTTGGTAATAATCCCAATAACGAAAATGTGGATTATATCTGTGGGGGATATGTCATATCGCCGTTTTTCTAGGTTAGATTAGCAAGGATGATGATAATCCCATAAAACACAAAGTTTTGGGAGTAACGATTATGATTCCATCTGTTGTTCTCCTTTCTTTTCCACGAGTCTAACTTTGTGTTACTCCTAAATATAAAAAATTTAGTTTTTAGGTATTTTGCCAGGTAAAACTGTCAAAAACATTACTTTTTAGTACATCTTCTAGGAGAATTCTCATAAGGCATCCGTTGCTCAAGATCACTTACTATAAGAATAACTTATTTAAATCATGAAATCGTGCAGGGTATTGCATGATTAACTTTAACGCAACATATTTTGTCAGTTACTTTTTTAAAACATATTTTTTTAACATATTTTTCTCTTTTTTTTATAGTTGTATTTGCCTGCTATACCCAGGAAACGGAAGCTTTACGTCGTGTGTTACGTGGTCGTAGAACTTTAACGCAGAGTTATTTTAGTAAGTATATGTTATTTAGTTTTTTAACAGCAGCACAAGTAACAAAGAAGCCTCGATTTACGTTGTTAAACGTAAAAATAATAACCGCTTTAATTGAAGTAAATAACATTTTGGGTTTTTTTGAAAGATTTTAGACAAAAATCAAGGAAAAAATATTGGAGCTGAATTTTTGGTTAATAAAACTGAAAATTTTGTAGTCCATGGTTTACATCATTTGACAGAATATCAGAGCCAAGTATTAATAGTTTCGATCTTCAACCTTAAATAATTTGACCACCCCTAAACTAATTTAATAAGGGAGGTGTTAAAATTAATTTTTCATTTCAGGAGAATATGGGCTAAAAGAAATTGTATTTGAAGTAAACATTGCCAACAAATTAGAAGATTCGTTGCCGTGTATTCTATTATGACCCGGAGCATAATAATTATAAACACATTCTTACCATTAAACTTCATCGAATGACAATCACATCTTGATTTTCCAGAACCTTGAACGTAGCACGACTTTTACTACAGTTTCTAATTTTCTATATTTTTTCTATTCATCTACAACACCCCGTCCAAAGTAGTCTGAAAAACTCTTGCCATTATGCTATAAATGATTCTAAAATAAATAAATTGGACTCTGGAGATGTTAACATCCAGAGTGATTACGTTTGATCTTGGCGGCACATCTATAACCATCAACGTTGCAAGGGGATGCCCACAAGGTGGTGTATTATCACCTTTGTTGTGGACTTTGGTCATAGATGAACTGCTCGAAGAACTTAATAACTCCGGTTTTAAGACCTTCGGCTACGCTGATGATCTTGTTATTGACGTTTCTAGCTGGCATGAGCCGACTATCTCGGATCGCATGCAACAAGCCCTCGATATGACCCAAAACTGGTGTCAGTCAAAGTGGTTATCAATTAACTCATCCAAAACTATACTAATACAGTTCACTAGGAAAATAAAACTCAAACATACCATCCCAGTTGGAAAATGTGTCACTGAGGAAATTTCCACTGTGATTCCTCGAGGAAATACCTTCAGGTTCTGACAAATCATAGGTAATCCTTGATGACATGTCCTAAAATTATCAGCACTGAATGTTTGCTTTAAGAGTATGGAAAATTCCTCTAAGACATCTAAAAGGAAATGTTGTCTTCAGAATAGCAGTATATTAAATTATAATTCTTCAATTTCCAAATATTCAAATAATTTTCAAAATAAAATTTGGAACAAGTAGTTAGGTGTGGGACTAATAAACTGGAGGTTCTAGGTTCAAATCCAGTTGGGACTAAAAAAGGCGAAAAGTTTTTTCTAAATATGAGAAAGATAATTTATAAAGGAAAATGGATAAAAGTAAAAACTAAAGGAAATATAAATTTTTTTTTTGTACTTTCGCATGACCTACGTCAAACATTTCCCCAAAGAAATCTGAAGGTCAGCCATGACTACTGCTGACTTTGAGGGAGGACATTTTGAAAATTTCAACCCAGTACATAGAGATGTCTTGTGGATGTCAGCAGTGACTCTGACATGTCACCTCTCCGTCACTGAGGATGGCTCAACTTTAAATGGCATGACTATAGGATTTTCAGATGAGGTTAAATAACTTGGGATTACATTGGATAAATCCTTGTTATGGAACCAACATAAAAATAATTTAACCATAAAGGCCACAAGAGCTACATATGCCTGTCAGAGATTTCTTGGGAAAACATGGGGACCGAAACCGCATATGATTTTCTGGTTTTTCGAGACTATTGTGAAATCTATGCTAACATACGCTGCTGTGGCCCAAGGTGGAACAAAGTACGGCCGGAACTATATTCGACAAAGTCTATAGACTCGCCTGCATTGGCATTACCGGTGCTGGTAAAACATGTCCAACTTATGCCATTGAGGTCCTACTTAACATTCCACCATTACATATTTCTGTAATGGTGAATGCTGTAAAAAGCGCCCTTAGGCTGACGGAACTTGATAATATGAAGGGAGGTGACTTAAGGGGACATTTGAAAATTGCAGAATTTTTCATTGATGACCCTTTTTTGAAGGTCAAAGACATAATATTACCGACTAAAATCCTTGAACGGAGCGTGTGGTTAAACATGAACTGGGACCCAGGGTCAAATTCCATAAAATGGTATACGGGCGGGTCGAAGCAAACCAATAAGGATACTGGGGCGGGTATCTTCGGACCGAATTTCCAACGCGCTCTACCCATGGGTAAATTCCCATTAATATTTCAGGCAGAACTATGTGCCATTCATGTTTATATACCGAATGTCTTCGAAGGAAACGGTTCCCATACATACATTATGACGGACAGTCGGGCTGCACTAAAGGCTCTTATAGCTTATGAAGTGTCATCCGGACTGGTCATGAACTGTATTGAGTCACTTTACGAACTAGGACGACATAACGACCTGGCAAATCACGGTGCCAGGCGACCCGTCATTGGCCCCGAACCATTCTTTGGTCTGCCATCGGGACATGTTAGAGAAAGACTCAAAATATGGAGTGAATCTAAGTTCATAGAACAGGCAGGCAAAAAGATTCATAACTCCATCAAACACTGTATCAAAACGATTACTGACCTTGGACAAAAAAGATCTTCGAATCCTTACGTCCTACCTAACTGGACATTGTAACCTACGTTACCAACTTAGGAAGAAAAATCTATCTGACACGGACACGTGCAGATTCTGCGAGATAGAGGAGGAGACATGCCCAAGACTGACTGGTAGAAGACTTCAACATCTGGGGGGACACTTAATATCTCCGACTGACGTGTGGAGCTCTCTACCAAATAAGATTCTCGGCTTTATTAAAAGCCTGAATATTTAGGGCACCCTTTTTAGGCTGCACAATAGATCTTTTTTTGGTCGCAGTTCATAGGGCCTTTTTAATCTAATCTAATCGAACAAATGATTCTAGAAACTTGTTTTCCTCAGACGCTTTTACCGCATCGTCAGTATTTTGAATGCGGAGCAATTATTAGGTGCCAAGAAAGCGACTAAAAAATACCTCCATGTGGTGTGCCCTCCCTATTGGCAATTCCATATTAGACAAATACTCTGAACTTAAACTGATTCCTATTTTCGACATCTACTTGGATTTGATCAATAACACAATGCATAAGCCAAAATTGGAATGGGAATGAAACCAAAAAAAATGGGATGAAACCAAATAAAAGTTGACATATTGCAAAACAAAACCCTCAAAGCTTTTTTTTAGTTCAGCGCTATATTTTTATTTACACGCATTTAAAGTTGGTGAACTTTTATTATAATTATAATAACAATTGCTTGAAACCTGTATAAGGCGTATACATAATTTTGCAATTATTTTTAATAATTAGGCTGTTCAATAAGTAGGTACGGGACCAATTAAAGCAAAATTCATACCGTTTATAGCTAAAGAAATTTTAAGAAGAATTTTGGACGCTGGACCCCACATGTTCAATAAGGGCACCACCAGGGGCCCTAAAGTAGGACATGTTTTGTATGAAAAACTTTAAATGCTTTAAAATCACTAACTTTAAATGCGTGTAAAGAATAATCTAGCGCTGAACTAAAAAAACGCCTTGAGAGTTTTGTTATGTAAAATCTCAACTATCATTTGCTTTTGATTTCAACCCATTCCGATACCCATTCCGAAAAGTAATTGTATCAGATAGAACGCCATATTAAGGACCAAATTTAGTTTTTTGAATAAAGTTCGAATGACAATGTAAAATTATTAACTTTTATAAGTTTCTTAACAGTTAGGGTTATTATTATATTTTGGTTTTGTTTTATTTGTACTCCTTTTAAAATCCTTAAAAAAAAATCCTATGACAATTTTTATTATTACGGCTAAATATTTTATTGTATAGGGTGACCAGATAAGTGTCATAGGAAAAGTAGTTTGAATTACAACACTGTGAAATATTTAGCTACATGAATGCCATTTTGTATGTAATAATACCTCATTATAATAACCGTCGTGGCTTTGTGGCAGTGTTTTAAGTGTTTGGTTCATTATTCTAGATATAGCGTCTCAAATGTTTCGCTTGTTGAACCAAAAATGGGCCTCATCCGAAAAAATATTTTTTTTTGGAAAAATTATATAAGATTGGAATTTCCACTTGAATTGAGTACTTTCGACGAGAGTTGCTTTTTTAAATTCCATTTCCATTGCTTTCGTATCTGGTCACCCCATACAGATTTCTTTTATTTATTTTTTTAATTTTATTAACTAAACTTTATTTTGTTTTTTTCATTTTTCTCTTTTCTTTTTTCAAATACACAAAACGTTACACTAATACAATCTTAACTAAATTTTATATACACTTGCAGCTGGTTTGGCTATACCCGGTTGGGCACTTGTGTCGTTGATTGCACTTGGTGAACTTTTACTTGGTGCCATACTGTATTTTGTAATGTATAAATTTATACTAACGAAAGATGTTGAGACGACCACGAATACATATGCACCAGCATCCACAACAACAGCAACAGGACATGAAGTTTAGTTTAGAGTAAATACAAATAGAAAGCGGCAACAACAACAACAATAATATCAAGCTGTAAAGCAACAGCAGCCATTGCCGCAGCAACTCAAAAAAACAATAGCAATTACTACAGCAACAGCAACAACGAAACGAAAACAACAGGATAAAAAATAAAACAAATCCCGTGTTTAAACTCCCAACAATTTTTTTTTGAGTTTGTTTATTTGTTGTACTAGACAAATATTGCATTACAATAGCAACAACAAACAAAAAGGATACAACAAATAACACTACAACTAGAAAACAATAGAAATTTGAACAACTACAATAACATTTTGTATGTGTACAACAACACCTAACCAACTTTATGCAACCAACTTTAAGCAACCAACAAGTGCAACTATAGCAACAATAACAACACGAAAGAGCAACATATTATATTAAGCACAAAGTACAAGAGCAAAACTTTTGTCAACATTTTATCTGGTTTTTAGAAGTGGATTTTTTTTTAATTTTATTTTTCAGAGAAGTTTTGAAATTTTTCTTCATTTATTTTTTTTTTTGCTACATATAAAATGTTTAAATAAAGTTATTTTTTTCAAATTCTGGTTTTTGTTATTCTTAAAAAACACATTATGTGTATTACAGTGGGGCGCAAAACTTTAATGTCATTGAATACACTCACTTCCCTCCCACTGTTAAAAAATCAGTTAAAAAATTGTTAAACAAATTTTTATTTTAAAATTTTTATTTTATATTTCAAAGCTACGTATGAGGCATTCCACACCAAATGTCCAACGAAAAAAAACATGTGTCCCATGAATTTCTGAACAGGTTGTATTGATTGCCCTATGTGGAACTAAGAAAATTGCGATTTTATGAGCGAAAAGTTCCCCAACCTCTTGAAAACTAAACCAACCTCTTGAAAAACACCATTTTTTATACACTCAAAAAATTATGTCATTAACTGTTTGTAGTTTATTAAAAAAGTTTTACGTTTAGCCGTTTTTAAAAGAAAAGACATTTGTTTGATGTTCAGTTTTTATTAAAAACTACTAAAATATAAAGACTTTCATTAACATTTAATTTTTAAAGTCATTTATTTTTGTTCTGTAAGTAAAAACTACTGATTATTCTTTAAATTATTAATGATTTGTGTAAGTAATTTTTTTTAATTGTTGGTATTTTTTAATGAGATATCATTAGTTTTTACCTACACAAGTATGTTATTTTTTATAGAATAAAAAATCAAAAAATTATTTATAGAAATATAAAAACATATTTGTATCAAGTGACTTTGGCACGATGGGTAGAGTGTAGAGTTTTTCCCGTCCCGGGAATTCCCGGGAATTCCCGTAAATTTTCAATCCCGAAATCCCGGGAAATAGAGCGGGAATTCCCGGGAATTTTAATTTCTTTGAAATTGTTGATTTTTCGACTTCTATTGATGATTTTTTAGAGATTTTGTTAAAATTCTCGATAATTGATGGCAGAAACGTACGCAGGGACCAGCAGGGCTTAAAAAGTATTCCAAGAGACCCCTTCTAACTAACAAATGTCATAAAATCTAAGACTTACGAAATGAAAAAAGTATCACAATATCTAAATCTTCGATAGGATATAATTATCAGAACCTGATACTTTTTTTCAGAAGCCGAAAAATTTTCTTTTTGTTTCTATAGAAAATATTTATGTCTCTGAACACGATTCTTTTTAAATCGATAAATTGATATATAATTTGTGGAATGACTCTGAAATTAACAGGTTTTTTTTTAAAACAGAATTTAAAAATTTTTTAATAATTTTTTGAGGTAAATTTTCTTATAATTTCATTTCTCTGAAACAGTTACATTCAGTTTCAGAGACATAATTGAGAAATTCCTCTGAATCAGGTTCATTAGAGGTATTCAGAGTCTTTCTGCCAGCCCTGGCAATGTAGCAAAAGACTACTTCTTTAAAAAAAATACATGTATTTTGAAAGGTAATTTTAAAAAGTGCTGTTTTACCACCAGTGGCAAGTAAGACTCTGAATATCACTATTGTGTTTTAGAGGCAAAGCTTTGAGAACCAATTGTAAAAATGAACTTAATGATTAATTTTTATTATTAAAACAGATAAAGCGATGTGAAAGAACATACTCCCCCGTGTAAAAAAGATTAGATATAATCAGATCTAAAAAGATATGATCATATCTTATCAGATATGATACTAGATGTAATTATATATAACAAGATATGGTATATCTGACACTATATATAACGATATCTTGTATTGTATATGGCTACGTTATGGGTTAAATTATATTATATCTGATATATATAGCGAGATATATCCAGATCTGTTACAAGATCTAAATTCAGTTAATCTTTAAGGAACGTGTTTTTGTAAACGGGTGTGTGAACATCCCTAATATAGTTAAAACCGTTTATTACTTCAAATTTTGCAATTAATTTTTTTTTGTAAATTTCCATTTGTTCCATTATTTGTTTTTTATTTTCAATCTAAAGTTTTGATTTGAAAAATCAAACTTTTTGTTTTTGTTTGGTTTGTTTGAAATTTATTTCAAAATAAAAAAACAAACAAAATTTCAGTTTTATTACGTTTCTTTTTTCGGTAATAACTGAACATCAACCTGATTGATAAAATGGTCCTGTTTACTGCCGAGGAAATGCAGTATCAATATAAAAGGCAAGTGTTGGATATTTATTGTTTAAAAAATATTGCTTTTGCTTATACATATGTATGTATGTATCTTCATTTTATTTAAAAGACCCTGTGAACGCTGGCAAAAGAAAACAAAGAAAAGACAACACAAGGCGTGAAACCTTTTCCTTCTCAAGCAAATTCCCGGTTTTCAAAACTTTGTATTCTGTGATCTAAGCGATTTTTGTGAACAATTTTCATAAACATCAAGAGCAATCAAAATTTTGAAGGGAATAGTGATTTCTTCAACAATATTGGATATAATTCAAAACTCTGAAATACTCTTTCAAGATATCCGTGTTTTTACTGTATTACGAATGTTTTAGATCGGATTTTGAAAACTGCTAAGAAATGTGATATTTTTTTTGTGTCATGATCCCTTCAACAACCTTTACTTGGATGCAATACAGAACGGTGAAATATGCTATTAAAAAGCCGTCGTCTTACTATGTCAAGAATTTTTTAAATCTGATTATTTTGTTTCCTGCAATAACCAGGATTGCCGCCCTCCTTTTAAATTAAAAAATATGTATTTTATTTTTTTTTTTTTTCAATAAAAATAGAAGTATTAAACAAAAAATATTAAACAAATTACTTAAGATCTTATAAATTTTCAGGATTAGGTCGATAAAATTTTATTTTTATCCATTTTTGTATATAAATTTTGATCTTATTATATAAAATTAGATATAATTTCAGATCTTTTTATATCAGTTTTGATACAATTAGATCCGAGATTTGTCCCCATTTTTCGGATCTAACATATCTAATTAGATATATTTATCAGATATGGAATAAGATAAATTTATATCTGATACCATATCAATTTTTTTTACACGGGCCCTTAAAATACTTTTTAAAAGACTTCGACATATTTGGGCCGTTTTTCTTTTGTAAAAACTGTGTAACAAAAATTTTTCTTTTTTTCTGAAAAATTATATTTTTGTTTGTTTTAGAGGTACTAAATAAGATTTTTATGGTGTTAACAAACATTATAAATAGTGTAATCGCATTCATAAGGTTTTTATACATTTTTTTGACAAAAAATTTGGGTTTTTAGTTTTTGCGGGAATTCCCGGGATCCCGGGAAATTTAAAAACGAATCCCGCTTTCCCGGGAAATAAAAAAGTCCGGGAAAAGAAAAACTCTAGTAGAGTGTCTGACCAGAATGTAGTTAATTGCGGGATCGATTCCCCAAAATTTTGTTAAAAATTTTTAAAAAAATATTGCAATCGAAAATTGTAAAAAATAACCTACGAAATCGTTAATTTTTAGTGTTGCCGTAGGTTATTTTTTTGGAATTTTTTGGTAAAAATAACAGAACTATCATTAATTTTTAATGTTTTCGTTGGTTATTTTTTTCGAATTTGTAGGTAAAAATGAATGAAAAAAACGTTATTTTTTAATGTTATTTATTTTAGAAAATTTTGTCAACAGTAAAAAATAAATGTTGATGTTTGTTAAAACAAATGAATAATTACTGGGATGGGTTTCAAGTGTTTATTCACTGGTTTTAAATGTGTTTTTTATTTGTTTTTGCCTACAAAATATTTTGAGTATAGATTTTTTTTACTTTTGCTTAGCAAAAGAAAACTTTTTTATGTCAGAAGAAGTTCAAAGTCTTGTAGTTGGATCCAGGAAGGTTGTCTCCCAACGCAGATCAGTAATTTCAAAAATTTGACTCGTATTTATTAATCATGTGGCATGACACACTTTAGATGCCTGAGGATGTTGTAATATATTTGCTGATTTTCAACCGATTTTAGTTTTTAGTACCTTTTTAGAGTGGCATTTTATTCCAAATCATAATTCTGTAACCATTTGAATTCAAACTCAACTCAAAATATCGAAAGAATTGAGAAAATTAATAAAAATAAAAAATATTTAACTGTTTAATTCGTTTTTAAATTTCATGGCCGATTCGGCACACCTTAGACATATCCGATTATTCTGAAATTTCTATATCCAAATAAATATATCTAAGTGTAGTTGCGGTCAGTATTTATCAATTTAATTTGTTTGGAGCACCATATAAAATAAATCATAGTCAAAAAAAAAAAAAAAAACAAATAAAAAAGTTAAATTCGACTTGGCCGAAACTATGAATACCCTCCACAATGCCCTTTTTAGTGATACTTAATCAACATTTTTAATTAAAAATATTTTATATTTTGAGGATGTTTATTCTGGCTCAAGGTCATTATTTTCTTTACTAATTAAAACCATGATATTCTCATAGCATAATTTTCAAGAAAATTATTTTTTGTTTTAAATTTATTTATGTTGGTCATTTTTGCAAGACTTAATCGACACGTGTTTCGGAATTTGTCAAGATTCCATTGTCAAGATTATTTAGCAAAAATAGGAACGATTTACTACAAAGTAGCAAACGAGTCTAATGACAAATCGTTTGTGCACAAAATGCACAGTAAATCGTTCCTATTTTTGCTAAATAATCTTGACAATGGAATCTTGACAAATTCCGAAACACGTGTCGATTAAGTCTTGCAAAAATGACCAACATAAATAAATTTAAAACAAAAAATAATTTTCTTGAAAATTATGCTATGAGAATATCATGGTTTTAATTAGTAAAGAAAATAATGACCTTGATCCAGAATAAACATCCTCAAAATATAATATTTTAAAGGTCGAATAAAACAATTTTTATTTTTAATAAAAAACTAATCAGAATTTAGAAATATTTTATTTTGTGTAAAAAAACTGTTTTTAGTAATTTTTGAAAAAAAAAAAAAAAATAATTTACAATATTTTTTTTTGAGTATAAATTTTTTTTGTGTAAAATTTTTTTCGAGTGTATTTTTTTAGTGTAAAGAGTGACAAACCTACGTTGTAAAATATTTTTGTGACTCACCAATGTTTTTAAAACATGTTTAACGGCTTTTCAACATGAGAATTTAAGGTGAAACTAATCTGAAATTCACGGGTTTGCTTATAACTTTTGAACCACTTAACGGATATGGCTGACATTCAACACGAACTAGGCCAAGGGAACGGCAAATATGTATGCCAAGCTTCAGAATCCTCAGAATTGCCTTTAGAAAGTTATCGTGTTTTTTATCTCGTAAATTCGTGAAAAACCCTTGCCGAAATTCACTCTTTTGCTCATAACTTTTGAACGAGAAGACCGATTTCGCTGGATTGCAATACCAACCTGACCAGGTAAATGCCTAATATATATGCCAAACTTTAGGAGCTTCCGTAAAGTCTTTCAAAAGTTTGCGTGTTTTCAGCAGACAGACAGACAGACAGACAGACGGACAGACGGACAGACGGGCGGACGGACATCGCTAGATCGTCTTAGAATCGAACGAGGATCATGAATATATATGGGGCATTCCATGTCAAAAATTTGCTTTAACCGCTCTAACTGCCCTAAGAGTGCACATAGAGCAATCAAGTATATGACCGACACACAATATTTTTTTATTCCAAACATTTTCTGTGAACATATCTATCCTCTATCTTTAACTATTAAGGCGGTCCCCATACAATTTTTTTTATTTTTTGTAAATTTGTTTTATTTAACCAGCTTCTACCGGTCCAATGGTGCGTCCGAGACGGGTCATTAGTGAGACCGACCCCCATTTATTTTTACCCTCCAACATTTTTGTAAAACATACCTACGCCCTATCTCCACTCCCTTTTTTAAAAAAATCAAGGAGTACATACATTTTCAAAAATAAAATTTAAATTTTAAAACTTAAAAATCGCATACTAGAGCATTTTTAAGAATTTTTTTGGATTTTTTTTTTAAAGTACTTAAAAAATCAAAAATTTTGAAAAAATTTTAATTTGGACTATTATTGAAGAAGTTTTGAGTAAAAGAAGTTTGAGTAAAGGATCAAACTACCAATTTTTAAAAATTCGATATCTTTTGAATCAACAAAAAAATCTGAAAATTTAACACGAAGGAGTTTTCGAAGGGTACTAAAAAATGTTAAAACATTGGGAAAATCTAAAAAAAAAATTATTCAAAGTGTCCCAGTTGACGTGGAATGCTTCATATATATATTTTATGGGATCTCCAAACGATATGTTGATGCGTTAAACACGGAATGACAAAGTGAATATATCCCCTTAAAAAAATTTAAGTTTCCAAAATTATTTTGAAAATTTTTTAAGTTGTTAGATTCTTGTGATTTTACTAGATTAACTAGAAAAAAATTGTAAAATAGCAAAAAAAATCTCGTAAAGTTGGAGTTATCAAAAAATCTAGTAAAATCCCGAGAATTTCTTCCTTATAAGTTTAAAAGAAAAAATTTTAAATTTATAACTATTCTTTTATATTTACAATATTTTTCTAAAATTTGGGCGTCTTAGAACATTTCACCTATAAAATTGTAAATTTACAACTTTTTGATGCAAAAAAAATTACATATTTTGCTACCTCCAGTTTTACGAGAATTTCTAGTAAAAACTACGAGCTCTTATAGTAATTTTTTTTGTGTATTTTTTGTTTTGTTTCTTAACAAGGTAATACAAATTTCTATAATCAGTTTCATTTACTAGCTCTTTTATATGTATGTTTTCTCTTCCATATTGTTGCAAAACTTTTTTTATTTTTATTAATTTAACAGAAGTTTTTGCTTTTTGTTCAGTTTTTTTTAGGTTTTCAATTTTGTGGATTTTTTTACCAACATTTTATATTGTGTATTTTGAAAGTTTTTTTGTGTTTCCCCAAACTCTTTTTTACTTTGTAAAATGCTCAATTAACAAACTCTCAACGCGTTTAACCTTATGGGGGTTTATAACAATAGAATGTTATAGGGTTTTTTTTGTATTATGATTTTATTATGTTTTTAATTTTTGTATAAAAGACTTTTATGATTATCTTGTTTTCATATAAACCAATCAAAAACATCATATACACTTAGCCGTGGATACGCGCCGGGAAAGGTAAATTTTTTTGAAGAAAAATGTTTCAAATGACCTAAAAACTAACCTCAAAAATAGTCTACTATAATTTTTTTTAAATTTTTTTAACAAATATTTAAAAAAAATGAAAAATGAAACAGAATTTTTAAGAAATTTAAATGCAATTTTTTTCTTAACTAAAGGACATAAAGCTAAAATAGCAAAATCTGGTGATCAACATTAAAATCTTCCAAAAATCTATATATAATTTTTTTTTTATATAAAAAGGTTTAATTGCAATTATTTCCTTAGTTAAGGGTATATATTTTTTTATTAGCGAATTCCCTTAATTAAGGGTGATAGAGCGAAAATTTCAAAATCCGGTTATCATTATCAAAAATTTCCAAAAATCTGTATTTTATTGATTTAAAAAAAAAAACAACTACCTCCTTAACTTAACTTTTAAAAAAAAAACAAAAGTTTCAATTATTTCTTTAACTCGGCGATAAAGTCATAATATCGAAATCTGGTGAGCATCATCAAAAAACTCCAAAAACGTATATTTTATTTTTTTCATAAAAACTTAAAATGCAAATATTTCTTTAACTAAAGGTAATATAATCTTGTAATCACAATCTAAAAGTTAAATTTGAATTTTTTTATATTTTTTTGTTAAGAAACTTTAATTAATTATTTCCTTAATTAAAATGCAATTATTTCCCAAGCTAAAAGTTATAAAGCTAAAATAGCAAAGTCTGGTGATCATCATCAATTTTCAAAAATCTATATTTTAATGAATCTTTTTAAATAGCGAAATATGGTGCTCACCACCAACAATGAAACTTTTTTTGAAAACTTTAAATTGAAATAAATTCCTCAAGTAACGGTGAAAGTGACAAAATAGCCAAATCTGGTGATCATCATTAATAATTTCAAAAAAAAAAAAACATTTTAACAAACTTAAATTGCAATTATTTTCTTAGTCAGAAATTTCCAAAAAAATCTTAATTTTAATGATTAAGAAAAAAACAATTACCTCCTTAACTAGTGGTAGATTAAAAAGGAAAAATCTGTTTTTTTTATATTAATTCCAATTATTTTCTTGACTTACGGTGGTAAAGCTTAAACACGAAGTCATCATCATTGACCAACTTCCAAAAACCTATAGATTTTCATATTTTTAAGTTTAAAAAAGACATTTGCTTAACTATCGGCGGTAGAGCCGCCATAGCGAAATTTGGTGATCATCAAAAACTTCCCAAAACGTATATTTTAATGATTTTTTTAACCTAAACAGCAATCATTTCTTTAACGAAAAGTAATGGAGGTAAAAAAAACTAAATCTGGTAAGCACCTTCTGAAACTAAAAAAATCTATATTTAAATGCAACATTTTTTTGTGAAAAACTTTTAAAGCACTTATAACGTCGATAACGATGGCAGAGTCAAAATAGCAAATTTTGGGTAATCATCATCAAAAATTTCTAAAAATCTATATTTTAATGGATTTTTTAAAGAAACTAAAATTTCAATTATTTCCTTTACTAATGATAATAGAAATAAAATAATGAAATCTGGCGATGACAATCCAAAATTTCCGAGAATCTATACTTTGGTAATTTTTTTTTTAACTCAATTTGCAATTAGTTTCTTTGCTGGCGGCGATAGAGCCCAAATACCGAAATTATGAGATCATCATCAAAAATTTAATAAAATATATATTTTAAAGATATAAAAAAAAATTTAATTGCCGTTATATATTTCCTTAACTAATGGCGATAAAGCTTAAATAGCTAAATTTGGTAAGCGACATCAAAATCTTGCAAAACTCAATAAGAAACTTAAATTGCTATTATTTTCTTAATTAAGGAGGAAAAGCGAAAAATGAAATATGGTGATAACCACTAAAAATTTCCAAAAATCTATATTCAAATGAATTTTTTCTTTAAAATACAATTATTTTCCTAGCTAAAGGTTATAAAGCTAAAATAGTAAAATCTGGTGATCATCATCAAAAATTTTCAAAAATCTATATTTTAATGAATATTGTTTTTAAACAATTTTTTTTAACGATGGTAGAGTAAAAATAGCAAATTTTGGGTAATCATCATCAAAAATTTCTAAAATCTATGTTTTATTGAATTTTTTAAAGAAACTGAAATTGCAATTATTTCCTTTACTAATGATAAAAGAGATAAAAAACGAAATCTGGCGATCACAATTCAAAATTTTCGAAAATCTATACTTTCTTAATTTTTGTTTTTAAACTCAATTTGCAATTAGTTTCTTTGCTGGCAGCGGTTGAGCCCAAATAACGAAATTATGAGATCATTAACAAAAATTTACTAAAATCTTTATTTTAATCATATAAAAAAAAAAACTTTAATTGCATTTATGTATTTCCTTAACTAACGGCGATAAATCTTAAATAGCGAAATCTGGTTATCGACATCAAAATCTTCCTTTATCTTAATTTTTCATATTTTTTTTTTAAGAAAATTAAATTGATGGAGAAAAAGCCGCAAAATGACGTATAGTGATCACCACCAAAAATTTCCAAAAATCTATATTTAAATAAATGTTATCTAATAAAACTTTAAATACAATTATTTCCGTAGCTAAAGGTCAAAAAGCTAAAAAAAAATCTGGTGATCATCAAAAATTTTCAAAAATCTAAATTTTCGAAATTCAAAAATCTAAATTTTTTAATTCCTTTTTTTAGCGGTGGTAAAGCATAAATAGCGAAATATGGTGATCCCCACCGAAAATCTATATTTTAATGAAAATTTCTTATATTGCAATTATTTCCCTAAGTAAAAGTATCCTGATATCTTGAAAATATCGAAAATCGTGCCAATACCCAAGGAGACAAGTGCCTTTAGTGAGGATAAGTATAGACCAATTGCTCTTTTGTCTAGTATTGATAAAATTTTCGAGAAAATTATTCATCAACAACTATTAACATACTTGGAAACTAATAAATTACTATATGATGGCCAATATGGCTTTAGAAAGGGAAGTGGAACTGAGAATGCAGTTGTGAACGTTGTAAACTACATTTGTCAGGGTCTAGATCAAGGTTTTCACGCTGCAGCTGGTATATTTTATGACTTTTCAAAGGCATTTGATCTTGTAGATCATGAGATAATGTTTCAGAAGCTTGAATACTACGGAATTCTCGGTAATGAACTAAATCTTTTTAAAAGCTATTTAAAAAATAGAAAACAATACGTTGAAATAAATGGTAGTCGTAGTTTCCTTGGTGATGTGGAGCATGGTGTGCCTCAAGGTAGTGTTTTGGGTCCGCTGTTGTTTTCGATATATATTAATGATATTATGAACCTTGGTCTCTGTGGAAAAGTATTTTTGTATGCAGATGATATATCCTTATTTTATCCCTACAAACATGAAGCAGTAGCGAAAGCGTACATGGAAAGAGATGCATCGCTTATTTTTGAATATTCGCGAATTAACAAATTAGTAATTAATACTAAAAAAACGAAAATTTTAAGGTTCAAGCCTTACATGAATAGGAATGCTGGTAACTTCAGTATATTTGTTGAAGGTGAGGAAGTATTTAAAAGTGAATCAGTTAGATATTTAGGAGTACATTTGCAAAATAATCTTTCATGGAGCATACATATCGAAAATCTGAAATCAAAAATATCTCCAGTGGTTGGGTTGCTATACAAATTCAAGAACAAATTTAATGAACAAACAAAAGTTATACTTTATCAAGCATTAATCCATAGTCAACTTAATTATTTGGTGTTGGTGTATGGTAGCAGAAAAAGTAATGAGCTTAAAGCTTTGCAAAGAGTTCAAAACAAAGCACTCAAAACTATTTTTAATTTACCATTAATGCATTCTACAATTTTGTTATATAAAGATGTGTCCAAAAGTATTTTGCCAATTAATGGATTGTACAAAATGCAATTGCTAGTTTTCGTGTTTAAAGCACTACATAATATTGGTCATAATACGATATTATTTGGAAGGAATCAAACATTTTTCAACACAAGAAACAATTCAAATCTAAGGGTGTCAAGATGCAGACTAGAAACTACTAAACAGAAGATAGAATATATTGGTTGTCTGGAATTTAACAATTTACCACAAGATTTAAGAAACATTGTTAGAATTTCGACTTTTAAATTGGATCTATAAAGACACTTATTAAATAATTTAGAAATGCTTTTAATGTAAATGTTTTTTTTTTTTATTTTTTTTTGAAACCTAAATCTTTATTAAATCAAATTGTTAATGATCTCATATTGTTAATTAATTTATTTTTTGAATTTATCTGTGCCAACTCGCCTCAACAATGTCATATGACGCTGGGGCAAAACAAATATTGTAATGAATATGTATTAATAAATTAATAAATAAATAAAAAAAAAAAAAAAAAAAAAAAAAGTAATAGAGCTAAAATAACGATATATGTTGATACTCATCGGAAACTTCCAAGTATGTGTACCTTAATGAATCGTTTTTGAAAAACTTTAATTGCAATTAGTTCTTTAACTAAAGGTGACAGCTCTAAAATAGCAAAATTTAGTGATCATCAGCAATAATTTTTAAAAGTCCGTTTTCTTATACATGTTTACAAGAGACTTATATTGCAACTATTTTCTAAAATAAAGGGAATAAAGCTAAAAGTGCGAAATCTGTTAGGTATCATTAAAAGTTTCCAAAAATCTATATTGGTTCATATTCTTTTATCATTTCCCTAAATAACGGTAATGATGAAGTGATCACCATTGCAAACTTCCAAAAATCTATTAAACTATTCTTTAAAAACGTGTGTTGCAATTATTTCCTTAAATTCCGATGTAAGGACCAAAATAGCGAAATCTGATGATCACTTCCAATTTTTTTTTTTATATATTTTTTTAATTAAACTTAAATGACAATTTTTCCCTTAACTAATGCTGGGAAAATTACGAAATCTGGTGATCATCTTCAAAAACTTTCGCAAATATATTCTTCCTTTTAACTTAAATTGCACTTATTTTCTGAACTAACCATGAACTAACATTGTTTTAATTTTTTAATTTTGTTAACATCAAAAATTTCCGAAAATCTATATTTTAATGAATTTTTTTATAGAAAATGAAATTTCAATTATTTATTATATTTATATTTATTTTAGCTAATAAGGCCTAAAGTTCTTTATGTAATTAAAAATGCATTCAATCCATATTTTCCCAACGTTTCGTGAATGTTATGTTCACTTTATCAAGGGATTCGTCTATTTGAATTAAAGAAAAATATATTTAACAATATTGCAAAAACTTTTACCACAAACAATTATGACTTACAGTAAGAAAAAAATATTTTTATTACATTGAACAATAATTTGTTGTAGACAAACATAAAACAGTAAACATGAAAATTTATATTAAACACAAACTTAAAAATTATATCACAGTTTAATTATAATATTGCAACACAGTAACTGGCATTAATGTTTTGTGTGTCTTCTTTTAAGTTCATCGTCTTTTTTATTTTCTGTTGTATCCTTAACGTCTCTACTTTTACCAATGATAATAGAGATAAAATAACGAAATCTGGCAATCACAATTCAAAATTTCCAAAAATCTATACTTTCTTAATTCTTTTTAAACTCAATTTGCAAATAGTTTTTTTGCTGGCGGCAGTAGAGCCCAAATAACGAAATTGTGAGACATCATCTAAAATTTAAAAAATCTATAATTTAATGATATAAAAAAAAATTAAAAGCATTTATGTATTTTCTTAACTAACGGCAATAAAGCTTAAATAGCAAAATCTGGTGATCGACATCAAAAACTTCCAAAACACAATTTTTTCATATTTTTTTTAAACGTAGATTGCTATTATTTTCTTAATTAAAGAGGAAAAGCCGCAGAATCTAAGAATCTATATTTAAATGAATTTTTTCCTAAATAACTTCAAATACAATATTTCCCTAGGTATTAAAGGTAATAAAGCTAAAATACCAAAATCTGGTTATCATCATCAAAAATTTTTAAAAATCTATTTTTTAATGAATTTTATTTTGAAAAACTTTTATTGCAATTAATTCCTTTTTACAAAGTGGTAGAGCATAAATAGCGAATATACTGATTCCACCGAAATTCTATATATTCATGAAAATGTCTTATGTTGCAATTTTTTCCCTAGCTTAAGGTAATAGAGGTAAAAGAGCGATTATGGTGATTCTCATCCGAAACTTCCAAATATACTGTATACTTTAATGAATCTTTTTTGAAAAAGTGAAATGGCAATTAATTCCTTAACTAACGATGACAGCGCCAAAATAGCAAAATTTGGTGATCATCTTCAATAATTTTCAAAAATCTATTTTCTTATACATTTTTTTAAGGAAACTTAAATTGCAATTATTTATATTATTAATAAACCAAAATTGAATGTATTTCCCTTAATAAAGATAATAATGCAAACTTTCAAAAATCTATATAAACCAGTGTTGGCTACCGTTACCCTTTCAATACCGTTCCCGATTAAAAACCCTTTCATATTGACAACCGTTACCGTTACCAATACCGAAATAAAAGTTTTTAAATACAGTTACCGATAAAAAAACCGTTACCTTTATTCGGATATTTACCGGTATTATATCGGTTTTGTTTCGGTTGTTTTAAAATTACTTATTTTAATTTTTTCTGGATTAAAAACTGTAAAATATTTTTAATTTACGTAAAATATCGTATTGTTATTTGGACAAAGACAATCAGGATGTCGGTTCAACCAATGACCACATTCGCAATTCACTTAAAAAGTTCCAAAGAAAAATATGAGTGCCTCGTATTGTACACAGATAGAACAGTTTAGTTGTGCTAGCCGAATTTAGAGCCAACTGCATAGTTTAATTACAACAACCGAAATTTTCGGTGGCGATAACCAAAATTGGTTTTGAAAATTTAACTTCAGTTGGTTCAAATAAATTTCGGTAATTGCAACCGAAAATTTCGGTTATTGTAATTAAACCATGCAGTTGGCTCTAAATTCGGCTGGCACAATTAAACTGTTTTCTCTGTGTAGATATTCGCCTGTGGGAAGATAGAAGAACAGACAAACCTGAATTGTGGCAAATCGCTAAAGTGTTGCTGGTGGTGTCATCCACGCAGCTAAGCGTGGAGAGATTGTTCTTTGAAGTTAAATACATAATGAGCCCTACTCGTACACTCCAAAGAAAAAATCTGTCGAAAAATCTGGAAACAACTTTCAGTTTGAATTATAAATTTTTAGCGGATTTTAAAATGAATATTTTAACTAAATTCCGTCACTCAGTTTTAGAGAATAACAAAATTTTTTCAGTATTTTTACTGACTCTGTTTGCTGAATTTATTATGATTATTTATTTTTGTTCAAATTTCAGCAGATTATTTTGTAACTTTACAACATTTTTTTTTAAGAATGTTTAATTTTTTTTAATTGTTAAATTTAAACTATTAAAACTAAACATTGTTCAAATGTAAAAAAGTCAGCTGATTAATTGTACCTCCGACACCGCCCGCCCTCCCCCTTAATAACATCCCCTGAAACATCATTTCTAAGTTTTTTTTATCCCTTTTTATCAACAGACCACACAATTTCGATTCAGGCTGTTTATTTGAAATCAGCAGATTTTTCGGCTTTCTTGACGGTTTTTTCTGCATATTATCCAGACAGAAATTTAGCAAACCACGTCAGCTATAATTAGCAAATTTCTCAAATGGCTCTAAATGCAGATTTCTTATATGGCTCAAAATGCAGATTTTTTTGCTTATTGTACAAAGGTGTCTCTACGAACATGAGTTCGTATTTGTTGAATTACAATATTGCGTTAAATTTAGTACATTGAAAATGTACTAAATTTAACAGTATTTTATTTTTTTTTAATAACTTTTTTTATTTTTTATGTGTTTTTAACAAATTTGTGACTTGTTAACATTTTATTCATAATACCGGTACGTACCGGTATTGATGTTTCGGTAACGGTTTACCGTTACCGAAATAATCGAAAATACCGTTACCTTTACCGTTACCGATATAAAAAATATGTAATACCAATACCGTTACCGATACCGTTATTCGTTTGGTTGCCAACCCTGATATAAACAGATTTTTGAAAAACTTATTTTACAATTATTTCCTTAAATTCTGATGGTAGAGCCAAAGTAGCAAAATCTGATGGTCACTACCAAAACATCCAAAATTCTCATTTATATGTTTTTTTAATTAAATTTATATGACAATTTTTTCCTTAAATAATGATAATAGGGAAAATTACGAAATCTGGTGATCATCATCAAAAACTTCCACAAATATATTCTTCCTTTTAACTTAAATTGTGCCTATTTTCTGAACTAACGATGAAAGAATCGAAATAGTGAGTTTTAGATGATAATTTTTTTTTTTAACGGTGGTAGAGTCAAAATAGCAAATTTTGGTTAATCATCATCAAAAATTTCTAAAAATGTATATTTTAATAAATTTTTTAAAGAAACTGAAATTGCAAATTTTTCCTTTACCAATTCGTAATCATTATAATGATAAAAGAGATAAAACAACGAAGTTTGGCGATCAGAATATAAAATTTCCGAAAATGTATATTTTCTTAATTTTTGTTTTTAAACTCAATTTGCATTTAGTTTCTTTGCTGGCGGCGGTAGAGCCCAAATAACGAAATTATGAGATCATCATCAAAAATTTTAAAAATTTATATTTTAATGATATAAAAAAAAAAATGCATTTATGTATTTTCTTAACTAACGGCGATAAAGCTTAAATAGCAAAATCTGGTGATCGACGTCAAAAACTTCCAAAACTCAATTTTTTCATATTTTTTTTAAAGTAGATTGCTATTATTTTCTTAATTAAGGAGGAAAAGCCGCAAAATTATTTATGGTGGTATCACCGTGTGGTATCACAATGGACCTCAGAGTCTACGTGTGTTGACGTAAAACGTCAGCAGCCACTTACAACCTACAACCTATATATGGTGATCAGCACCAAAAATTTCTAAAAATCTATATTTAAATTCATTTTTTCTTAAATAACTTAAAATACAATAATCTGGTTATCATCATCAAAAAATTTTAAAAATCTTTATTTTAATGAATATTATTTTGAAAAATATTTATTGCAATTAATTACATTTTATAAAGTCGTAGAGCATACATAGCGAATATACTGATCCCACCGAAAATCTTTATTTTAATGAATTTTTCTAAATTGCAATTAATCCTTATCTAACGATGACAGCGCCCAAATAGCAAAGTTTGGTGATCAACATCAATAATGTTCAAAATTTTGTTTTCTTACACATTCTTTTTTAAGAAATTTAAATTGCAATTATTTTCTGAAGAACTTAAATTGTAATTAATTTCTTAACTAACGGTGACAGCTCCAAAATAGCAAAATTTGGTGATCATCCTCAATAAATTTCAAGAATTCATATTCTTATACATTTTTTAAGAAATTTAAATTGCAATTATTTTCTTAAATAAAGGAAATAAAGCTAAAAGTGCGAAATTTGGAGGGTATCATTAAAAATTTCCAAAAATCTATATTTATATATATTTTTTTTAATAAATTAAATTTCAATTATTTCCTTTAATAACGGTAATAATGCAGTGATCATCATTGCAAACTTCTAAAAATCTGTATTAAACGATTTTTTAAAAACGTATAAATTTCGATGGTAGAGCCAAAATACACAAAATCTGATGACCACTTCCAAAACTTCCAAAAATCTTTTTAAATTTTTTTTATTAAACTTAAATGACAATTTTTCCTTAAATAATGATTCACTCTTTTGCTTATAACTTTTGAACCACTGGACCGATTTTGCTGAAATGCAATACCAACCTGGCCAGATAAATTACAAACATATATACCAAACGGAATGATAAACTTATATATACCCTCTATCACTAGAGTGGAGGGTATAAAAACTAGTAGATTGTGTGTATTTTGGAAAATTATTTACCCAATTTTTTAATTGGTTATTTCGTATGCTTTTGGTATTAGATAAAAAGTATATTCAAATACTCAATGAAAACCACTTGAATCTTTAATAAACATATGTTAACTAAGTATGAACAATTTAAATATTTCCCTTTTGACAGAGCAAACTAAAATGAAATTGAAAGGATTTCAATATATGTACATTAGACCGACTCACCTTATATGGGCAAAAAAAAAGTTAAAGTTGTACCCCCCTCAAAATTAACTTTGACATGTTTTATGAAGATTCCCAAAATATTTGGGCTCTAGCGATAATCTCCCGTGAGCTAAACCGCGGCAAAAAAGGGTCCAAAAATGGTATTTTTCATGAATAAAAAAATCAGTAAATTTTTTTTTGTCCAATGAATGACCAAATATGATAGATATTTAGGAATTCTTTGATTCTGCGTTAAAACATTTTAAAAATCTAACCACAGACTCGAGATAACGAGATGTTTATGTCAGTTTTTTGATGCTTTTCAATTCGAAATTACTGAAAACTTAAATAACTTTGGTATTTTTTGTCCGATTTTTACTTATAATACATCGTTAGAAAGGTGTTGACCACCGCTTGGGATTTTAGTCAAAAATTAACCCTTAACTGCACTGTCTTACTTTTTTATAACAATTACTTCGACATCATTAAAAACTCATTTTATAACCACAAAAAGCGTATCTTTGTGCAGGAAACACGTTTAATTAATATATTTGGCCACAAATAATTTAACCCATGCATGATCAAAATATTTTGGCAAACATTTTCAAAAAAGTTTTTGCGGAAATTATTGAAAGCTAGTTAAAATACTTAAAAAAAATAAAATTAAATAAGGTTTTGTTTATTTTAGTCAAAAATTAACCCTTAACTGCACTGTCTTACTTTTTTATAACATTTACTTCGACATCATTAAAAAACCATTTTATAACCACAAAAAGCATATCTTTGTGCAGGAAACACGTTTAATTAATATATTTGGCCACAAATAATTTAACCCATGCATGATCAAAATATTTTGGCAAACATTTTTCAAAAAGTTTTTGCGGATATTATGGAAAGCTAGTTTTAATACTT
Source organism: Pegoplata infirma (assembly GCA_963921195.1). Lineage (NCBI taxonomy): Eukaryota > Metazoa > Arthropoda > Insecta > Diptera > Anthomyiidae > Pegoplata > Pegoplata infirma. The sequence goes on along the minus strand of OY992539.1, from coordinate 48,224,528 downwards.
TAAAAAAATATAATTAAATATGGTTTTTGTTTATCTAGACGAGTTATTTATATCAAATAATTATTACGTGTAACACTTTCCCGGTCAAAATTTTTTTCGAAATTAATTTTAAAAATAAAATATAAACAAATTTTGTCCTAATCGCATATATTCGTGCAAAAAACGCATTTAATAAATTTTTGTGGTTATAAAATGGTTTTTTAATGATGTCGAAGTAAATGTTATAAAAAAGTAAGACAGTGCAGTTAAGGGTTAATTTTTGACTAAAATAAACAAAACCTTATTTAATTTTATTTTTTTTAAGTATTTTAACTAGCATTCAATAATTTCCGCAAAAACTTTTTTGAAAATGTTTGCCAAAATATTTTGATCATGCATGGGTTAAATTATTTGTGGCCAAATATATTAATTAAACGTGTTTCCTGCACAAAGATACGCTTTTTGTGGTTATAAAATGAGTTTTTAATGATGCCGAAGTAATTGTTATAAAAAAGTAAGACAGTGCAGTTAAGGGTTAATTTTTGACTGAAATCCCAAGCGGTGGTCAACACCTTTCAAACGATGCATTATAAGTGAAAATCGGACAAAAAATACCAAAGTTATTTAAGTTTTCAGTAATTTCGAATTGAAAAGCATCAAAAAACTGACATAAACATCTCGTTATCTCCAGTCTGTGGTTAGATTTTTAAAATGTTTTAATGCAGAATCAAAGAATTCCTAAATATCTATCATATTTGGTCATTCATTGGACAAAAAAAAATTTACTGATTTTTTTATTCATGAAAAATACCATTTTTGGACCCTTTTTTGCCGCGGTTTAGCTCACGGGAGATTATCGCTAGAGCCCAAATATTTTGGGAATCTTCATAAAACATGTCAAAGTTAATTTTGAGGGGGGTACATCATCAACTTTTTTTTTTGAGTCACTCTAATGTACATCTACTACTACTGCAAGTAAACTAGAACAAACAACATTTTGTATATTTATTTCTTATATTAGAGTGACATTTTTTCTTTCACTTTTGAATTTCCTAAGTTGTCCGCTCAAATTTTTATGCAACTAGGCCTAAAAGTTATGTGTTACAAATTTTAGGACAATGGGACTAAATTAGCTCGTGGCGCCAGGCGAACAAAGTTTAGTAATATTTCACTTACAATTAGAGAAGAGATATGATTGTGGCAACCATATTTTAAGATCGTCGTATCATGATTGAAAATAGTTTCATAATACACTAAGAAAATTATGTCATTAACTGTTTGTAGGTTATTTTAAAAAGTAATCAGTAAAGTTATTTTAAAAGAAAAATCACTTATTTTATAAAGGATTTAATTTTTTTACTATTTTTGTAGTTTAAAAAATATAATTTACTGTCTTAAAAACGAATTTTCTGTTACATTCATTTTCGGCAGTAAAAAATTTCTTCTATATTTTTACTGTTTTTCATTACAAAATAAGTGAATATTCACTAGTTTTTTAATGTTTTGGTTAGTCATTAAATTAACATTTAAAATTGACTGTAATGTGTTTTTATTTTAAATGAAAAAACAGTGGAATGGTTTTTAAATAAAATTTCTTTTGTTTTAAGTGAATATTCACTGGATTTTACCTACATAATTTTTTGAGTGTATATTGATAACAATCATAAAATTATGGTCCTAAATTATAATTTTACGATTATTTACGATCATAATCATATTACGATTATTTACGATCATAATCATATTAAAAATGTTTGCTGTAAACATGTTATGATAAAATTTTTAATGATAATATGACGCTCTTGAAGTATGGTTGCCATAATCATATCTCTCCTTTGCGTGTTCTAAGGATTAAAAATATGAAATAAAAATTCAAGCCAAACGAACCTTTTTAAGAGATGAAAAGTGTGTGACAATCGAAGAAGTGCTGATGATGAAATCATGACATCTTCCGAAAGCTGTCGACATCTCCACTTACAATTAGCCTGTGTTTTCAATTGATTTTTTTTTTTAGATTTTCTAATTGTATAATAACAATTATTATTTGTCAGAAATAATTAACGTGGACTCAAATCAAATTAAATAAAATTAAATTTTTGAATATTAACAAAAAAAAATTCTGCGGAGTTTGTGCTCTTGCCCACACCATTGAATGATGATCATGTTTTGCTGTGTAAAATTAAAAAAAAAATTAAAAATTAACGCTATATTAATTTGTCATTCCATGCAAAACGCATTGAAATATCTGTCTACAACCCCATTATGTTTATATATTATTGACCCGTAAAGGTTTCTAAGACATTCTAGTGATCTACATCTGCGTTTTTCGATAAAAAAGTTTTTGATAAAAAAAGTTTTTAATGAAATAAAGATTATTGATAAAAATAAAATTTATGAAAAAAAAATATTGATGTAAAAGATCTTTTTGACAAAAACATATTGATATAAAAAAATTTTTTGACAAAAAAATATTGATGAAAAAAAAAAAACATTGATGGAAAAAAGAATTGATGAAAAAAAATATTTTTGAAAAAAAAATTTTGATGAAAAAAAAAATATTGATAAAAACACAAGTATTGATGAAAAAAATATTGATGAAAAAAAAATTATTGATGAAAACAAAATATTGATGAAAACAAAATATTGATGAAAAAAATATTGATGAAAAAAATATTAATGAAAAAAAATATTGATGAAAAAAAATATTGTTGGAAAAAATGTTGATGCAAAAAAAAAAAATATTGATAAAAAAAAATATTCATGAAAATAATATATTGATGAAAAAAAATATTGATGAAAAAAATAATAATGAAAAAAAATATTGACGAAAAAAATATTGATGTAAAAAAAAGTATTGATGAAAAAACAAATTTTGATAAAAATAAAAATATTGATGAAAAAAAATATTAACGAAAAAATATTGATGAAAAAAAATATTGATAAAAAAAATATTGATGAAAAAAAATATTGATAAAAAAAAAAATATTAACGAAAAAAAATTATTAAATATTGATAACAAAAAATATTGATGAAAAAAATATATTGAGGAAAAAAATATTTATAAAAAAAAATTATTCGTAAAGGATTCTAAGACATTCAGGTGATATCCATTTGTGTTTTTCGATAAAAAAAAATGTTTGATGAAAAAAAGTTTTAAATGAAATAAAGATGACAATAAAATTTATGAAAAAAATATTGATGTAAAAAATATTTTGACAATAAAATATTGATAAAAAAAATATTAATGAAAAAAAAGATTGATGGAAACAAATATTGATGAAAATAAGTATTGATGAAGAAATATTAATAAAAAAAAACTATAAAAAAAATTGATGCAAAAAATATTGATGAAAAAATTGATTACAAAAAAAAAGGTAATGAAAAAAAATATTGTTGATAAAAAAATATTACTGAAAAATTATTGATGAAAAAAAATATTGATGAAAAAAAATATTGATGGAAAAAGATATTATGAAAAATAATTATGTTACGTTTTATTCACCAGCTGGTGAATATTTTTTAGTTCATCACGAGTGGAAGTTCCAAACCCAAGTTACTAAAATTTTGGTTTTAAGAAAATTAAAACAGTAATTCTTATTTAAACCAACCTCAGTTCTTCAAACTGAGGTGGGTGGCGTCCTGAATTATTTTAAAAATTAGACACCAGCCTAAAAACATTATCATATTAAACCAAGGTTGGCAATCGAAACGAATAACGGTATCGATATCGGTATCGTTTTATTTCGGTATCGATATCGGTTACGGTATTTGAGTGGAATCGGTTACGGTAATACCGATACCGAAACTTCAGTACCGGTACGTACCGGTATTATCGGAAAAATATAAAAAACATATAAAAACTTCATAAAAAATATTTTAATTTTAATACTAAACCAAGGACATAACTGTTATAAGTTTTATGGTGAATTACTTATCTCATAACTATTATATGTCAATTTTTATTTTATTTCTTATGGATAACTATTAAATTCTAATTAATAATTTTTTTATTGTAAAATAATAGTTATGGGCCTAAGTATTTTTTATAAATTGGGCCGTGGTCACTTCATTATTTGCAAAAAAGTAAGATTTTTAACGAATTATTTAGTTTCAGAAAATAAACTTTCAAAAAAGGATATCACTTCATTTGCACCAACAAAGGATAAAAAATAACTATTATAAAATAATAGTTATTTAATAGTTATTTTGTTGATAATTATTATTTTCAATTTTTATAAATAACTATTAAAAATGCGCAATTTTTTGGAAATCAAAAATGTCCATAATAGTTATTTTGGGTCCTTGTACTAAACACTATGGCGTCCCGTCAAATCTAAACTTTCAAATTTCATTTCGTAATATTTGCCTAACGATGGCCACAGAAAAGCTGATTGTGGGAGAAATTAAGAAAATATTTTGCAAAGCTAGAGAAAAAAAAATATAAAAAAAAAATTTTGTCCAAAAATGCTAATCAGCATCTGTCAAAAAAATCCTTGTGCACCCAACCCACATCCCGGATTAAATAAATTTATTTTTTATGTTAAAGCCATACGATAAATAAATAAATAAATTTCCTTATACTCCCGCATCGCTGTTGTAGTATGGATTTTTTGGAAATGTTTACTATGTATATCCGCGATGTGGGTGCCCAAATTTTATTTGCCAATTCTTATGATACTTCGGGGGAGGCATTTGTAGTTTCAGCGATAGGTTTTCCACCATAGCATAATTTTTCAAGTGGCTTAACTCGGAGAAATCGCTAATGAAGTTACGATTTCGCGATTTTTTATTACTTAAAGCCTAGTACTCAGTTTTTTACTGTAAAAATTTCACTTAAACTTAAAACGCCTCAAATCGCAACAAAACATTTAAAAATCAACAACTTTTGACAATAATAAGAAAGAAACGATCATAACAAAACTGAAACACCAACAAAAAGAGCTTGATTGCCTAAAAATAATATGAAATATGTGATTTTTTTGGGGATTTTACTTGAACCGCGTTGCGGGAGGGTAGGAAACATTTTGGACCCCTTTCAGCTCAAACAAAAAATAAAAGTAAAAATCGATACGGCCTACTCTACAATGCATGGTGCCAAAAATTAATTTGAGTAGAAAAGCACTTTTTAAGTTAATGAATACCTTTTACGGAAACCAAAGGAAAAAACTGTGCTCTCACCGCAAATTAAAATATAATAATCATGCGCCATGTTAGCAGTACGATTTTTCATTTGCGAAACGACAATTTACAAATTTTTATTAAAAATATATTTTTTTTAACATCCCGAGTAAAAAAGTTCCTATATAATTGTATATAATTTTATAAACATCATATATGATTAAATAGAATTATATAGAATTTGATGCGAAAAATGAGTCGATAAAACCATATAAAATTTTATCAATGTTACTTGTGTTTTGATAAATTTTTTACATAATTTTATGCGAAATTTGGACCCCTATTTTTATATAACAAAAGCAAATTTATATAATCAGATATAATTATATACAACTATATCAAATTATATAAAACAATATATAATTTTATAAAGTTATATAAAATTATATCAAGTTTTATATAAATCATAAAATTTTGTTTTAATTATATATAATTATATATAATTTTATGTAACTTTATATAGTTTTATGCAGTTTTATACAATTTTATATATTTTTATATAATTATATCTAATTATATAATTTTGCTATTATTATATAAAAATAGGGATCCAAATTTCGCATAAAATTATATAAAAAATTTATCAAAATATATGAAACATTGATCAAATTTTCTGTAGTTTTATCGACTCATTTTTCGCATCAAATTCTATATAATTCTATTTAATCATATATGATGTTTATAAAATTATATACAATTATATAGGAACTTTTTTACTCGGGATGGTTTTTTAAGAAAAACCGTTTCAATACCGGTACGTACCGGTACTAGAGATGGGCGCGTGAGTGGATTTTGACTCACACTCACTCACGCTCACGCAAAAAATAATCGAATCACTCACTAATCACTCACGCTCACTCACTATTCACATGATTAATAAAAAATTTAATCACGCTCACGCGTGAGTCACGCAAAATCCAATCACGCTCACGCGTGAGTCACGATAAATCTACTTACGCAATAAAATTTTCTTACCAAAAAAACTCCTAAAAAATATTTTTTTCAAGAAATGACAAAAAAAGTCAAATCAAAAAATCTAATCACGCAAACTCACGCAAAAAATAAATGACTCACTCACTAATCACTCACGCAGATTTTTTTTCAACTCACGCTCACTCACAATCACGTGATTTAAATAAAAATCACTCACGCGTGATTCACGTGAATCACGCAAATCACGTGACCAGCTTCAATATCTAACCGGTACTGAAGGAAAAGGTTTTTAGATACCGGTATCCGATACCAAAACTGGGTTTCGGTATTGGTTTTTGGTTACGATATTCAATTTAAAGGGATTTGAAACGGATAACGGTATTGAAACGGTATCGATTGCCAACATTGTATTAAACAATTGAAATGAAACTAATACGGTATTTACACCAACGAAAACAACTTGTTTTTGAATATTTTTCTGGTTTTTGGCAAAATTTACATGTATTTTCCATACAATTTAAAAGCTGCATTGCCAACTAAAACTGAACAAAAACTAAAATTTAGGTTGTGGTCTAGCTACTATTAATTCAGTGCGAATGTTTTTTTCAATTTTCTTTGGTAAAAACGAATGTCAAAATAAAAATATTTGTTTTTTGTGAAATTAATTTTCAAATCTTTTAAAAAAGTAAATATATTTGTAATTTAATTTTTTTAATAACGTGTGGCTATTGTAATTTTGTGTTTTTTAGTGAATTTAGAAAATAATTAATTTGATTTGACAAACAAACACTCTTTTTATTCGGTGTAAACAGTTTGGTTTTCCAAAATGTGTTTTTGCCAAAAACAAGTAAGTTTTTGTTTGGTCTAAGCATAGTATAATAGTTTTTGCACTCAAAAAAAAAAACTGTAAAGTTAGCAAAAAAAAAGCTTGTAAACCTACAAGAAAATTTGCTGATTTTGAACCCACAATTTTTTTGGTAAAGATAGCAAAAACGTTTTGCTAAAAATTAGTTAACTGAAATAATTTTTATTTCAACTTAGTTCATACACATTTGAGGACCCCATTGGGTTCGGACCCCATAGGTCCAGACCCCGATGGGCCTAGACCTAGTTGTGTTCCTTAAAAATCGTCATAGTTTTTGATCCAAAATTTGTGTCCGTTTCGCTCTACCTTGCTTAGTTTTTGAGATACGTGATTTTAGGGGATCACTGGGGTCTTGAGAATTAAAAAACTTGATAACTTCAAAAATATTACTCGGAGAGCTTTTGGATATTTTGTTGTGTCGGCAATATTTACCGAGATATGAGCATTTTAAAATTTTCGGGAATGCTAACTTTTTTGGATCCAAAGTTAGGTCCCATTAGGGTCCACACATGTGAAGACGACCGACGATACTATGGAAATCCTAAGAACCAAAAATGACCTCCATTTTGCTCTATCTGGCTTAGTTTCCGAGATAGCGCCATTTTAAGTTTTCTGAAAATAAAAAAAATTTACCATTTTTGCTAATGTTAGCAAAAAACCTTGTAAAAATGTTGTCAACTCAATTTCAAATTTAGCAAAAGAAATTAGTTCAAAGTTTGTTTAAAATTGCTAATGTGCTAAATGAAGTTTACAAGAATTTTTTGCTAACATGCTAATCTCAACTAAAAATTTGCTAAAAGTTAGCTAACTAGCATTAGCAAAAAAAAATTAGTAAATCTACTAACGTATTTTTTTGAGTGTACTGCACATTATTTCGCATAAATTAGGTCGAGTTTAAACTGTTGTAACTTTTGAACAAAAAGAGATATTTATCCACTCTTTTTTGATAATTTTAAAGGATGTTTAAATGCTTTAAGTCATATCTTTTCTTTTTTCTTAAAACAATTTTTTCTATTTTTTTTTTTAAATTTTTAACAAAATACAAATTTTTGAAAAGAAAATTATGTATTTATTTTTTTTGATGGAATAGAACTTTTGTGTTTGGTCCGTATTGGTCGCCGGACTTTTTCAGATATATTGACCAATATCCATAGTACTTATTTCAACGGCTAACTTTTGCGACCGTCTGCGACGCCGACTACAGTGGGGCGATATGTTAACCCTGTTTTTACATATTTTTTAAACATATTTTAAAAAAGTGGGCGTGGCAGTTGTCTGACCGCCCCCTTTTTTTGTGATATTATTTACACAGTCATTGAGAGTATATATACCAAATTTAAAGAAATTATAACCAACATTACAAATTTTAAAATAAGTGGGCGTGGCCCTTAACCGGCCTCCCACATTTTTCATAATGTTATTTTCGAAGTCAAAACGAACATTTATACCGAATTTCAAGTCAATATAATTAAAATTGGATTTTTGTCGTCCTAGATTGGCCAAATGTGGCACTGTGCACTGGACCGATTTTGCTGAAATGCAATACCAACCTGGCCAGATAAATTACAAACATATATACCAAACGGAATGAGAAACTTATATATACGCTCTATCACTAGAAAGGAGGGTATAAAACCTAATAGATTGTGTGTATTTTGAAAAATTATTTACCCAATTTTTTAATTGGTTATTTCGTATGCTTTTGGTATTAGATAAAGTATATTCAAATACTATGAAAACCACTTGAATCTTTAATAAACATATGTTAACTAAGTATGAACAATTTAAATGTTTCCCTTTTGACAGAAGCAAACTGAAATGAAATTGAAAGGATTTCAATATACTTTACTCCTATGCATACATACATCCTACTACTACTGCAAGTAAACTAGAAAACACAACATTTTGTATATTTATTTCTCATACATACATATGTATTAGAGTGACACTTTCTCTTTCACTTTTGATTTTCAAAAGTTGTCCGCTTAAATTTTTATGCTACTAGGCCTAAAACTTGTGTGATACAAATTTTAGGACAAAGGGATTAAATTAACTGGTGGTGCCTGGCGAACAAAGTTTAGTAATATTTCACTTACAATTAGAGAAATTAAAATATGAGTGTGGTAAGCATTTTTTGAGATCGTCGTATCATGATTGAAAATTGTTTCATAATATATTGATAACAATCATAAAATTTTTGGCAACCCATACCCACCCAGAATAACGGTGTTTGGCTATTGAACCGCAACCAATAAAGATATGGATATTTTAAAAGCAATTATGAAAGCTGATGAAATTTCTAGTATTTTAAATGTTTCACTTCGTGTTTCTACCGGATCGTTTTTGAAATATAAGTCAATACCTTTAAAATACCGTTTGAAACGGTATTATAAAGGTATTTGCCTATATAACTAAAACGAACCGGTAGAAACACGAAGTGACAAATTTAAAATACTAGAAATTTTATCAGCTTTCATAATTGCTTTTGAAAATGTCCATATCTTTATTTGTTGCGGTACAATAGCCAAATACCGTTATTCTAGGTGGGTATCGGTTGCCAACCCTAGTTTTAGACCAAGGAAAATACAAATTTCGCCAGACGTTCAAAATCGAAAGAAAAACTATTTTTGACATACAAAAAAATGACACTCTAATATGTATATTTGTGTTTATATATTCTCGACAATACTCGAACAATAACTATTTACATACATTACTTATTTTTGAAGGGGTGTGTGTGTGTGTGTGTCGTCTGCTGAGTGTTGCATAGTTGTAGTTGTGTGAATATGCGGAAACAAGTAAAGGATATGTATACATAATATTGTTAGCAAAAGAGGATACTCAAGTACACGATGAGGATGATTGTTTAGACTACAATGTCAACGAGAGCGATAAAATGTCTGTAAAGTTGCAAAAGAACAACAACATGCAACAATAACACAAAAAAAAACAAAAAAAAAGAAACATAAAAAGAAATCGACCAACAAAATGCAAATAAGTGTGTAAGTGGAAAATGTGACAATACATGACACAACACACAGACACAATTACACACACATACCACAATATTTAAAATGGCAGGAAGTAAGAAATGCAGACAATATGCAATGAATGAATAAATGCATGCATGCATCATCCATCCGAAAAGACATTTTTACAATGAAGAAATTATACGTATGTATACAATTTTTCAAGAGATGAATTCAACAGCAACAACAACCAACACAAATTGTATTGTACTGTCAGTGGGCGAGATGATGAGAATAAGCTTAGAAATATTTTTATTTTTAAGTCAAAAAAAATGTTTACCATATGAAAATTGGAATGGGAAATAGTTTTTACAAAGTTTTGAATTTTTGACTTTATGCAAATTTTTTTCGTCGAATGGCGTAAATCGAACATTTTGAAAATTATTTACAATCAGATACTTTTACACCAACCACAGAAAAATCGGTAGGAATTTTGCTTCAATCGGTCCAATTGCCGAATTATATAAAATAAACTAATGTGCACCGTTGCGTATGATTGTTATTTAAATTTAATTACAAAATTAAGTACATAGGTTTCTTTTTCATCAAAATGCACTGACAAGGGAAGTATCTCAACCCTTGTGAACCAATTTGCACATTTTCGATACAAAAAATGCGTTCGAATTTTGTACTCTTGCCCAAAACATTAAATCATGATAATGTTTTGCGGAAGATTTGGTTGAACTTGCAAGAGCAAAGTTTTTTTAGAAAAAATAATTTTATTTGCCATTCCATGCAAAACGAATTGAATTTGGTAAATGAGAGCAAAAATAAGTTCAAAAAAGTGTTTTTACATTTTGGATAGTAAAAAAGATTAGGCGCCGAAGAACGTAACATTTTCACTTGTTTTATGTACATTTGAAAACAAATGTAACATTTTAAACGTGAAAAGTTTAGACTTGGTGAAAAAGTAGTTTTGGTAAGAAAAATGGGAAAAAAAAGAAAGAAAAATGCGAAAAACAAAATTATGATAATTTTAATGAAAACGAAATTTTTTTGATGAAAAAAAAAAATTTAAAAAATTTATGAAAAAAAAAATTTTTGGTGAGAAAAAAATTTGCTGTAATAACGATAAAAAACAGGTTTATCACCAAGAGGCGAATTATTATCCAAGTTACAAACCCTAGTTACTAAAGTTTTTGGTTTTAAGAAAATGAAAATAGTAATTCTTATTTTGTTTTTCGTTTATTGTTAGCTTATATGTATATAGAAGGGTGGTTCTTAAAAAACAAAAGTGGAATTCCTGCACGGGACTCCCCCTCAGTTTATTAAGATTCATGAAAAAGTTATACCAAAATTTTTTCAAAATTTTCGAAAAGGTTCTTAAGGTCGCACTGGGCTCTTGAAGTTCAGACCCTGGAGCAAAAAAGACTTTTTTACAAAAAAAAAAATTTGTAAAAAGAAAATTAAATAATTCATTATGAAACCGGTTGTGTTTAACAATTGACCTTTATTATTTAATTAAAAAAAATTATAGATTTATATAACCCTTTACTATGTAAGGTCAAAAAAATTTTTTTTTTAAGATTACGCCCAAAGTCATAATTTCATGGATTTTAAAATTTTATTCCCATAAATTTAAAAATCTCCAAGTTTTATTGCTCAATTTTATTGAATATATCTTGGAGAATCGATGTTCATTTTTGTGGATTTTTCGCTCTTTTCATTTAGCACATATAGCGATTTAATTTTTAGCGATTTTCAAGAAAATTAGTTTTTTTTTACTTATTCAGTAAAAAATATGGGTTAATGATATTTTAAAAAGGTAAGATTTTAGGACTGATTTAAGGTTATCTAATAGATTTCCACAAATAATTGTTCAGTAAAAAATATATGTTTTTTACTGAATGGGTTATTTCTGACCCTCTACCAATAAGGGTTAACGATTGTTTTTTAAATAATATATTATTACGAAATTATAGTTGGGTTACAAAACACAAAAGCCTTTTTATACGTGTTTATAGCACAAAATTTAAGCTCTAAACTTCAAATTTTCTGAGTGGGTCTTTTTTGATCCCCAGCCAATGTGGGCGTCCTAAACCGGTAATATTTCATGACAGACTTAATGTTATCTAAAAGAATGCCACGACACCAAAAAAACCGTTTATTTGCTCAAAAATTTCATTTATAAGATTTTATTAATCCAAATTATTGATAAAACCAAAATTTCATTGAAATCCGCTAACTTCCCCCTGAAATTCCCAAAAAGTGGCCCATCTTAATGAATTCAGAAAAAAAATTATATATTTAATATTTTTTTTTAATAAAATTTTGAAAAAGGTGTTTGAGAAGCCTCCCAAAATCATGTCATTTTTATGCTATCAAGTTTGAACGGGTAAATGATACCGTAAAATCCTTAAATTGCATATATAAGTATTTACAATAAAATATTATACAAAAATAGTGTTTTATTACTTTTAATAAAAAAATTTTTTTAACAGTATTTTTTTTTTTAAATCCAAATTTTAAGGCATAAAGTGGGGACAGAAGATAAACTTCAATTAGAGTGATATTTTCCATTTGAGTTACCCTTATAGGACCAGCACTTTAGGCGGGTATTAGAATTTGACCAAAGAGAAAAACCCAAAAACGAGCCACCCTAGTGGGCACCGCAGATTCACGATTAATTTAAAAATTATTTAAACAAAAAAATATTCAACAAATTTACTTCAAAAATAAATTAAATCAAAATGCATTAATCACGGTAAATTTTATCAATTCAAATTAATTGAATTGTTCACAAATTATTTTAAATAGTTTTTAAACAATTCTGATTAATTTTTATTAAAAATATAAAAAAGCGTTTTATTCGACCTTTAAAATATTATTCAAGAAAATTATTTTAAATTTATTTATGTTGGTCATTTTTGTACGACTTAATCGACACGTATTTCGGAATTTGTCAGATTCCATTGTCAAGACTATTTAACAATATATAAAAAACCTATACTGCAAGTGGCAAAGTGAATTTTAATGACAAATCGATAATATTCAAACAAAAATCTTAATACATATTCAACTCTACATTTATTAAGAATTAGAAGAAGAAAATTGTACAATTTCTTAGTAAGATCACGATCTTCAAATAACCAACAAAAACCTATAAAAAACATATTTGCAAAAACCTATTAAAAACATATTTGCATATGATTATCCATTGGACAATACTATGTGGTAATTGTTGTTGAAAATGCTCAAATATAAACGTTTCGTTTGGACAAATTTCAGAAATGGAGACTGAAATGCTGATTTTTTATACCCTCCACTCTAGTGATAGAGGGATTATATAAGTTTGTCATTTCGTTTGTAACACATCGAAATATTGGTCTAGGACCCCATAAAGTATATATATTCATGATCCTCGATCGATTTAAAGTCGATCTAGCGATGTCCGTCCGTCCGTCCGTCCATCTGTCTGTCTGTCTGTCTGTCTGTCCGTCCGTCCGTAGAAAACACGCTAACTTTTGAAAGACTTTACAGAGGCTACTGGAGTTTGGCATATATTTGGTCACTTACCTGGTTAGGTTGGTATTGCACTCCAGCCAAATCGGTCCAGTGGTTCAAAAGTTATGAGCAAAAGAATAAATTTAAATCTATATATATAAAAATGGATGTGTGTATGTATGTGGGTATGTATGTATGTATGTATGTTCCGTATGGACTCGAAAACGGCTGAACCGATCTTGATAAAATGTTCAGGTTAGGTTAGGTTAGGTTAGAGGTGGCGGAGTCAAAGAACTCCTCACATAGACCGGATGGTCCATAGCGAAACCACAATAATTCCTCAGCGACGCTGATAGAACGCGTTTGTCCTCATCGCGAATTGTACTATTTGCCTTAGGTCGACATTCGAAACGGTTTCCAAGCTCTCGAAGTCATGTCTGCCTAAAATGTGCAGTCGGGTTCTGGCCAAAGCAGGACATTGGCAAAGAATATGTTCGACCGTTTCTTCAGTGTTAGGTTCATCGCACCTTCTACAGCTTGCATCAGAAATAAGTCCCATCTTCTTTCTATGATAACCTATTAGGCAGTGCCCGGTGATCACTCCAGTAAGTACACGGCAGTTCCATCTAGTGAGTGAGAGTAAGTATTCAGTTTTTCTTAGATTGTAGCATGCCCACAATCTTTTACTGATCGCACTCGTCGTTAGCTCTCTCCACTTTCTATTAGCCATTGCAGTGTTTTGAATGTCGCGTAGCGATCTAAAGTGCTGGATTGGTGGATCAATATGCACAGAAATACCAATACCATCAGCACCTTGTTTCGCGAGCTCGTCCGCTCTCTCGTTTCCTTGAATACCTATGTGACCTGGTACCCATATTAGTTTCACCTTGTTCATACTCCCTAAACTTTGTAAGTTCTCGAAGCATTCGAAAACTACTTTCGACTTGATGTAAAAGCTTTTGAGAGCTTTTAGAGCAGCTTGGCTGTCAACGTAAATGTTAAATTCTCTGTTTGTCTCATCACCGAACTGTAAAGCCGCCCTGCTTATGGCAACTATTTCGGCCTGGAAAATGCTAGAGTCCAATGGAAGGATGAAAGTCTTCTCTAAATCTCGCAAACTCGTTGAAAAACCTGCACCGACTCCCATGGATTGTTTGGAGCCGTCTGTGAATATGTTAATAGCGTTCATTGGGGGGTTTTGCCAGTTTGACCAAAATTCTCGAGTCGGAAATTCTACGTCGTATTTCCGGTCGAAAATAAGTTTGGGCACTCTGTAATCGGTGGCAATATCATTTAAATTGTCCATGTTACTGTGTCCAAAATTGCGTTGCCTGAATAAATTTGACTCTTTGAGACGAAGGCAGGACTTATAAGCCTCCCCCTTAGCAAAGATGTCAATTGGTATCAGGTGCAGTAGCGTGTCAATAGATTCAGCTGATGTTGTTCTCAGAGCGCCTGTGATGCATAAACCCATGAGACGTTGAATTCTCTGAAATTTTAAGTGCGTCGCATTACGCTCCAGTGCGTTATACCAGACCATAACTCCATACAGTAAGATTGGTCTTACTACAGAAGTATAAATCCAGTAAGTGATCCTTGGTTCCAGTCCCCAAGTTGCGCCAAACATTTTCTTGCATGCGTAAAAGGCGTTGTATGCCTTCTTGACCCTTTCTTCGGTGTTTTGTTTCCATGACAGTTTACTGTCTAAAATGATTCCTAAAAATTTCGCTTGGTTTGATAACGGAATTCTAACTCCATTTATCTCGACCTTAAACGTCTCTATTTTGTACCTGTTCGTAAAAAGTACCATTTCCGTTTTTTCCGGGTTAACGTTTAGGCCATTATTATTAGCCCATTTCCACATTTGCCTCAGTGACACTTCTAAAAGTTCCGATACTGTGCCCAAAAACTTTCCACACGACATAATGACAACGTCGTCTGCATAAGCTACCACTGTTGTTCCTTGCGATTTCAACTTCTTTAAAATGGGGTCCACTACTAAAAGCCAGAGTAGTGGTGACAATACGCCACCCTGTGGCGTTCCTTTTGACGCGTATCTTGTAACCTTTGCTGGTCCCCATTCTGCTGTCACCTCACGACATAATAGCAGTCGACCAATCCATTTTGTGATACATGGGTTGATCAATGCCGTCTCCATTGCGTTAATTATTGCCTCCATACTGACATTGTTGAAGGCACCTTCAATGTCCAGAAAAGCGGCCAGTGTAAATTCTTTATCATGCAAAGATTTTTCTATAGTGCTAACTACTATAGTGTTCAGGTTATATTCAGAATAGCCTGGGGAGTAACACTGTGCGGTCAGATTTTTGATTTTCTGTCTGTGGGCGTAGGGGCGTGGCAAAATCGACTTTTTACATTCTACCACTAATGACATCTATATATAAGAAATGGATTGACCGATTTTGATGAAATTTAAACTAAAGATAGTACTAACCGAGTACTAACTATGTGCCAAATAAGAGCGTGGTCGGATAAATAGGCGTAAAATGCCATGCTTTTTGGCCTGTGGGCGGAGGGGTGGGCAAAATCGAATTTTTACATTGCGCCACTAATGACATCTATATATAAAAAACGGATGTACCGATTTTGATGAAATTTAAACCAACGATTGTACTAACCAAGTACTAACTATGTGCCAAATAAGAGTGTGATTGGACAGATGAGCGTAAAATGCCATGTCCCTTTGTATTGAATTGAATGTTATTTCTGCATGCTCCGCAATAACGCAAAACCTGGTGATACGATTTTAATTAAATTTTCAGCACTGATAGTGTTAACCGAGTGCGGAACTATAGGCCATGTTGTACTACGATTGGAAAAAGGGGCATAAAATGCTACCCCCATTTGTACTATACTGGATGTTGTCTGCCTGTTTTGCAGTCACGCAAAAACAGCTGAACCGATTCTCTTGACATTTTCACTACATACAGTGCTAACCAAGGTCATATAAGAACGTTTTTGGAAAAAGGGATCAAAATTGCAACGCCCCTTGTACTATACTGACCACGATTGAACAATTTTTTTTTATATTGAACGTTATATCTGCCTGTTTTGAAATCACGCAAACCCGGATAAGCCGAATCTGTCACTACTAATAGAACTTACCGAGCGGGAACTGTAGGTCATATGTAGATACCGATTCGGCAAAAGGGTATATAAATAAAAAGTTATTTCCAATTCTTTCGCAATCACACAAAAACGGCAAAACTGATGTCAATGAAATTTGCAGCAAAGATAGTACTAATCGAGGATGCAACATGGAACTTTAGACGATCACGATTCGATAAAAATGCGTTAAAGGACACGCCCCTTTGTACTCTACTAAACATTACGTCTGTCTGTTTCGAAATCACGCAAAAACGGCTGAACCGATTTTGTTAAGATTTCTCTATAGATAGTGCTAACCCAGGGTGGAACTAAAGGTTACTAGCTGGACCCGGACCCGTGCTTTAATTTTTCCCGCACTATATTTAAATTAAGATGCAATATAAAACCGTTTCTTTCTTAGGGCCAGCAACGCGGACCGGGTATAGCTAGTAATAAATAAATTTCGGCAAGGGTGTTTCGCGAATTTACGAGAAAAAAAACATGATAACTTTCGAAAGACAATAATGAGACTGCTGAAGCTTGACATGTATCGTTGCTGTTCCCTCGGTCTATCTGGTATTAAATTTCAGCTCAATCGGTCCAGTGGCTCAAAAGTTATAAGCAAAACCCTGAATTTCAGATTAGTTCATCTTAAATGCCACGTGTTTAAACAAGTCTTAAAAGCATTGGTGGTAACTTAACAATGCTTTTTAAACTTGTTTAGTTTTAAAAGCAGTGGTAACTTAAAAATTACACTCGAAAAAAATTTTACACTCAAAAAAATTTTACACTCAAAAAAATAATTAGTTTTTTTTTTACAAAAATGACAAAATTTTGTGTACACTCAAAAAAAAACGTGGGTATTCAATACTAAAAATTTAGCTACGAGTACTAATGTTTTAGTCCAAAAGGACCTAGTGCAGGAATTGGTAATCAATACTAAAATTTGTTACTAATATGTAGTACATGAAAAATACTAAAAAAACAGTAAATATTACTGCAATTTACTACAGTTTTAGTAAATATAATTCCCGAGTAAAAATTTTTGTATGGAGCAATATATGTTCTTATATTATTCCAGATCTGTTGATAGATCCGAGATTTGAAAGATCAGCACTGATCCGAAAAATGGATCGCTAAGATTAGATCAGTTTTAACCGGACGGATACAATTTGATCCGAAAAGTGGGTTTATCTAATTAGATCAGTTTTAATCGGTGGGATACAATTTCATCCGAAAAATGGTTGGATCTTATTGGACCAAGACAAAAAAAAAGATTTTTTTAGCTGGATAAAAAAAGATAAAATTTCATACGAAAGAAAAAAAAAATATTACAAAAAACTTTAGATAAAATTTTATCCGAAAAAAAAAATCTATTTTTAGAACTATATATAATTTAATCCGAACAATAAAATCTATTTTTAGAACTGATAAAGTTTTATCCAAACAATTTTTTTCAATATTAAGATATAAATATATATAATTAAAATTTATTTAAAAAAAAAAAAAAACTTCGAGCGGCGGGGGAATCGAACAGCTATCAACTGTTTTGTAATCGCAATCTCTACCCTCTGACCCAGCGGACGTTGTTAATAAATGACAACTTTAAAAGACTATGTTTTAAAAAAACTTAGAAAATTTTTGAAAATAGTTTATCATATATAATTATATCAAGTTTAACTTATATATAATTAAATCCAGTTTATCTTATGGGGTATATGATTGCATCAAATTATATTCGACTTAAATTTGAACAAAATTTTAAAAAAGACTTAGAAAATTTTTGCTAAAATTTGTGATTTTTTTTTTTTAGTTTATTTGCTGAGCTAATAGGGGGTTTAATACTGAGTTCAACAACATGATTTTCATCTTCCAATGCTCCTAATTTTCCAAGTTATAAAGCTTTAAAGTAAAAACTGTTTTTGGCTTATGAGCTTCATATTTTTCATCGGATCCAAATTTTCTTTCTGCCGTTGTATATTTAATAAAAATACCTTTAAAATGGTATAAAACATGTATAAACTTTTTTACACACCAACGGCCAAATAATGAGTTTTAAGTTTTTTTCGGAAGTTTTTTCAGACAAAAATAATTTTATCTGAAAATATTGCTAACATAAGTTCGAACCAAATACACTTTTAATTATTGGCAACAAATAAAGCTTTGATTTGAGCTTGATCTGAGGACTTTAGCTCTCTTAAAACCAGAGATATTGATGGTTAAACATTAAAGTTTTAAAATATTTTTTTCTTCGGATTAAATAATATATAATTATATCAAAATATAATTATTTTTGAAATATTTTTGTTAAAATTCAGGGATTTTTTTTTTTTTAAATTTGAAAAACGAAAACGCATTAAAAAATCATTTAGATTAAAAAAAAATTAAAAAAAAAATAATTTTTTTCTTGACTTAGTCGGGAATCGAACTCAGGGTCCTCAAGAATTATATATTATCATATATGATGCAATATAGAAAGTTATATTACTATATATAAATAATATTTATTTCTAAATATTATCATAAAAAATAAATTAATCAATATTTTTAAGTTTAGTAAAAAATTAAAGCTTCTAAAACATATTTTCTTTAAAAAAAAATTTAAAAAAACAACTTTTTTTCTTAGCTCAGCCGGGGATCGAACCCAGGGTCCCTAGGAACCATATATTAACTTATATGATGTAATATATAAAATTATATAACTATAAATAAATAATATTTATTTTTCGATTTTATCATAAAAATTTAATTATTCAATATTTTTAAGTTTAGAAAAAACAAAAAGCTTTAAAAACATATTTTCTTTTTTAAAAAATTAAAAAAAAAATATTTTTTTTCTGGGTTGAGCCGGGAATCGAACTCGGGGTCCCCACGCATCATATATTATCTTATATGATCTTATATAAAGTTACACACAACTATTTAAGTAATATGCATTTTTTAAAAATTTAACTTTTAAAATCCAATATGCATTTTTTTAAGTTTTAAAATACAATGGATTAAACAGATTTTTTTTCTATTTAAAAATTTATAGAATTTATATATATTTTTTTTTGACTGATTTTAGGTGCTTTGAGAATCATATATAATTATACAAGTTCTCTTGTATACTTAAATAAAAATATATATGATGCAACATTAAAAAAAAATATTGAAATACTGTCATATAAAAGTATGCATAATTATATATAAAATATTGTGAAAGAAAAAAATATTTTTTACCTTATACAATTGTATAACATTTTATATGGCGTTACATGTGCCACCATTTAAAATTATATATAGAGTCTAAAAAAAAAATGTTTTTAAATGGTACCTTACAAAACTATATACGGTATCTCATAAGCCATTTATAATTATATCTTTGATAATATTAAAAAAATAAATGTTTGATGCCATGTATAGTTTTATATAACTGTATATAGAGTTATATGTGCGACCATATATAATTATATTTGAAAAAAAAAATTTTCGTTTTTTAAGATGGAACCATATATAGTTTTAAATGGTTTCTTGTAAGTCATATATAATTTTAAATGGTTTCTTGTAAGTAATATGTAATTATATATATAATGATATTGGATTTTTTTTAAATATGCTCGTATACGTTATTTGATATTAAGTCACATATAAATATGTATGCAATCAGATTAAGTTATATGTGTCACATATGATTATGTCTCCCACATGTATTTATATATTAATATGGTTATCATTAGATGTAATTTTATATAACTCCATTTAAAAAATTTGGAAAAACTCAATGCGAGATATAATTATGTACTTTGTTTGATATGAAAACATATAATTTCATATGGCTATATATACATACATCAAATAATGTAAAATTATATGTATTCATTTTTACTCGGGTTACTAAAAAAATCATAAATATTTTGAATTTGTGTCCTATTTAGTAAAAAAAAATTACTAATTTTAGTAAATAAAATTGCTAATTTTAGTTAATAAAATTACTACCTATATCAATTTTAATAAATAAAAATCAGAAAAAAATTATATATAAATGATTTTTTATTTCACTTCGGGTTTAAGATATACTTAATTACATGTCTTCTTAAGCTGTTAAAAAAAATTTTAGCGTTGATTGTACCACATTTGAAAAAATAAATGATTGATGTCGCCATACCATTGAAATCTACTTTGCAAACGATCGCTAAAAATATAAAAAAGAAATAATATCAATACATGTTCAAATGTATGTACAAACATTTTACCACAGAGGGTGCTTTTTTTACATACATTTTGTATTCGTGTGTGTATCCATAAATTCTCTTCATCTTGAGTTTTTTTCACACAGCCATTGAAATAAAAAACGATTAAACAAAAAAACTGACATAGAAATGTTATTTTATTTAATGAACTATTGAAATAAATAAAAAAACATATATTCAATTACTTTAACACAATTTAATTTAATAAATTTATAATATATATTTTTTTACAAACACTCCGTGACCGGGTATCGCGTTGTTTCGGTTGTTTTAATTCTTTTTCGCACTAAACAAACAGAAAAATCTGTTGGTAGCACTGCAGTTAAATGCGGTAAAACGTGGTGGTGGCACACACTGCAGCAGCAAGCAGCAGACGGCAAGAAATATAAAGAACTGTATTTAATTATAAATTATACATTTAAAAAATAAGTACTTTTTGTATTTGCAGCTAGGGGTATGCACTTTTAATGTTAAGAAATAAAAAATGCGTCATTTTAGTGAAATTATAATTAAATAGAGTACACATCATTTTTTCTGTCTGCTGCTTGCTGCTGAACTGTGAAGAAGAATTTGATGGCTATTACAGACAGTGTTGCCATTACTAATATAATAAAAAAACGCAAAAATCGTAAGAAAAGGGTAAAAATTTACAAAAAAAAAATCAGCTACAAGAAAAAAAAGAGAAAATTAAAAAAAATGGAAAATGTGCTTTTTAAGGTTAAAAGGATAAAAAGCGGAAAAAACGATAATAAAAGTATTTGTTTTTATCATAAATTAAATAAATAAGCTGATACAATCACGAGTAAAAATAATATTACATTCATATTACTTAAAAAAACAATAAATTTAATACAAACTTTTGTATTACATTCAATCAACACGCCACAGATCTTTTTTAATGAAATGTTTGGATATTTTATCAGTTTAATTTTTATGCATTTTACTTCATTTTGACAGTAAACAAACTTGTTTCAAAAAACTACAGTCATTAAATATTTTAAAAAATACGTAGTTGTAAAAAAAAATGTAGAAAATATGTACCAAAAAGTTTATAATACATTTTCATTAAAAAATATTATATAATATAATACATTTTCTTAAAAAAATATTGTTAGTATTTCCAATCCGTATGAAGTGATATTATACAGGTAGTTTAGTAAAATATTTTACTCATATCTTTCGTGGGGAATCCCAATATTTAAATGTTATAATCCAAAAACTAAATTGTCTTGATGAAGCAAAAAAAATATAATCCAAAAACTAAATTTGCTAAATGAAACAAAAAAAAAAATAAATTGCGAAAAATTTTAATTTTTGTA
Organism: Pegoplata infirma; assembly: GCA_963921195.1. Lineage (NCBI taxonomy): Eukaryota > Metazoa > Arthropoda > Insecta > Diptera > Anthomyiidae > Pegoplata > Pegoplata infirma. The sequence goes on along the minus strand of OY992539.1, from coordinate 48,202,441 downwards.
CGACCGGTACAAAACTTATTTAAGTTTTAAATCAAATAACATCCAAAAACAGCGATGCCAATTCAGCGCGTTTCGTGCTGGATTGAAAGCTATCCGACCACCCAAAAAGCGCATTTTTTTAAATCTAAGAAATGGAAAACTCTGTTGAAAATTTTTAAAAAAAGATATTTCACAATTTTTAGACTTATTCTGTGAATAGGCCTGATGATTTTCTATTTTTTTTTTTTTTTAATCTTGAATTAAAATTTATCGCTTTTTACTTTATTCAAATTTAGCGCTTTTTGAGTCACTGTTTTGCGCGTTTTGCCTGTTACACAATTTTTGAAAATAAACCCAAATTTTCTTTATTTAAATCTGTCAAAAATACATATTTTAATTGCATCATTAGAAAAATACAACTCCATAAGAAATCCGCCGTCGGCAAGCAAAATGGGCCAGTGGCCAGCGGCCCGCCACCGCAAAAAATTCCTAGTCGGCTTGGTAACCTGCTCACGCATACTAATAAAGTATAAATCAATTATTTTTTATTTTCATGAATTTTGAGAGAACATTTGGGATCTTGATTTGTGAACACAACACACGTTTACCTGCAATTTTGAAAGGATACCTTGAGGTACCATAAATACCTTATTTTTAAAAACGCGTATTTAAAAAACGGCAAGACCAAAAAAGCACCAGCAAATACCCGAAATGTAACGTAGTGACAACACTGAATTCAAATTTAACGATTTTGCAAAAAAAAAACAGTTGGTAGCTCTGCTTGTAAACAAGCGCCCCCTTACGGAATTATTACTAACAAAAATAAATTAAAAACCTAATAAATTACTATATATTAGTACTTTTATGAACTAAAAATAGTAAAAAAATTAGTAAAACCAACTACCAACAAAAATTACTCATAAACAGTAAGAAATACTAATTTTAGCACTTTGAAGATACTAAAAAAACTACTGTAATACTGGTAATTGGTAACTTATTAGTAGATTTGGGTTACCAACGCACTTACTAATTTTTTTACTGTAGAATTATTTTGAGTGTACATACGTACGTGCATTCACTCAGAAATATTTTTACAGTAAAAAAACATTACACTCAAAAAATAAAATTAGTAATTTTTTTTTTGTTTTTTTTTTTTAATGACAAAACAAGAGGTTTTTACACAAAATAAAATATTTCTAATCAAAATTGTTAATTTTTTCATTTTCAAAATGTACTATCCTTTAAAAAATGCATTGTGGAGGGTATTCATAGATTCGGCAAAGTCGAATTTAACTTTTCTACTTGTTTATTATCCGGTATTTAAAATAACCGGTAGCGAAGTTACGGGAAGGTTCTTAATAATTTCAACCGAAAATAAAAAAAAAAACTATTTTCTGCTCATCCTTTATTCTCCATAGAGATTTTGCGCAAGTTAGCAATATTAGACGAGTTTCAGATAAAAATCTATGAATCCTTGTCAACCATAGGAATGCTGAAGAGATTTATTGTTAAAAATTTGTTAGGATTTATTATAAACTACGAATACTAACGTACTTAACCACATACAAACAAACAAATATAGTATATGTATATGTGCATATCCATGTATTTTATTTCTGTGTTTGTATAAGTTTCAAGGATTCATAGAGGTTTCTTTGGGGTAATTCAAATTGACAATCTTACTTTTGATTGTTCGTAGAAGACAACGATAAAGGAAAAGAGAAGAGTTATAATATTTCCTGAAGTACGTACAACATTTATCTAAACGATGGCTTTTGTGTGCTTTATGTCAATTTTAAATCGGCTTAAATGGCGCCCTGCTGTATTAACAAAACTGTTATTTTTTGGGATTTTTTTTTTTAGTTTGTTTTCGTTTTTTTTTTCTTTCTTGTTGCTACTTTGTATGATTTGTACATAAAGAGTTCACAACTCAATTGAGTTTATTTTGTGATTTAAAGATAATCATATATTTCCTTTTTACTACTTACTTCCTTTCTAAACTACGTTGTTATCAAGCTGATTTAAAAATGGCTAAAGAAATATATTTAAATTGAAATTTATATGCAAACTAAATATTTTTATAAATAAATTTTATCGTTTGATTTAAAAATGTTAAAAATAGCTTTAAAAAACGGAACTGGCAACAAACACAGCAACATTTTATTTTAAATTAACTCCTTAACATATGCTATGAGTTTTTGAACTTTGGTGAAATCAGTGTCAGAGCTGCCAGCTTTAGAAATCTATTCCCAAAGTTGGGGATTTAAGGATAGCTAAAAGGACAAAACTTTTCAGAGAGTATTTCAGAACGTATTTTGTATTTACAAATCTTTATTGCAAATTTTAAAGCAATCGGACCATTCCTTTAAAATTTGCAATAAAGGAAAGATTTGCATAAATTTGTTGTTGTAGGTGTAATAGGATAACACTGTGGAACAAATTCAGGTTAGCAAAAGTTAGGTCGATTCTGAGAGTAAGGGGTGAAAATAGAGGCTAAATTAGAAGACCCGTATCGCGGCGTTTGTTAATGTTAGTTCGAATTTTTTTTAATCGACCTTCGAACTTTGCAGTCAAATGCCGATTTTCAGCATATTGTTTATATGGTTTTTTGGCTGTAACTCGTCGACTAATTGATATTTCTTTAATCTGTAAAAGCCAAATTATTGCTTATATTAGGATTTTCATTATACTAGTAAAAAAGTCCCAATTTTTCGGATAAAATTATATCTAATTATATACAAACATTATTTAATGATATCAAATAATATATAGAATGATGTAATTTTATCTGAAAATTAGGCACTTCTTTACTGGTATTTAAAAAATATACATATGGGGCATTCCATGTCAAATCGGAAACTTTGAAAAATTTTTCTTTTAGATTTTCCCAATTTGTTAACAGTTTTTAGTACCCTTCGAAAACTCCATCGTGGTAAATTTTCAGATTTTTTTGATGACCCGTTCAAAAGATATCGAATTTTTAAAAATTGGTAGTTTGTTCCTTTACTCAAACTTCTTTTACTCATAACTTCTTCAATAATGGTCCAAATTTAAAATTTTTTTGTTCAACATTTTTGTTTTTTTAAGTAATTTAAAAAAAAAAATCGCAAAAATTTCTTCAGAGCGCTCTAGTATGCTATTTTTAAGTTTTAAAATTTATATCTCATTTTTGAAAATGTTTGTACTCTTCGATTTTTTTGAATTTTTTTTTGTGTAAAACATCTATCGATTCTACAAATTTTTTGCCCAGGAGGATCGTGGGATAACGATTATTACCATTTGTTAAAATTTTTTTAAAAAATTTTATTGTAATTTTCCAATCTTAAAATCATTTCAACTGCTCCAATGGTGCGTCATAGAGGGGTCCTTTATAAGACTGACCCCCATTAATTTTTACGTCTTAACATTTCTTTGGAACAAACTAATACCCTCTCTCCAATTTCTAAGGGGGCTCCCACACAAAACGACAGTTTTTAAAATTTGCTCCATGTATCGAAACTTAGATCCGTTATTCGGATCCACACTCAAAAAATTATGTCATTAACTGTTTGTAGTTTATTTAAAAAGTTTTCCGTTTAGTCGCTTTTAAAAGAAAAAAAAATTGTTTGATGTTCAGTTTTTATTAATGACTACTTCAGTCCTTTGTTTCAAAAATAACACACTAAAAAATAAAGACTTTCATTAACATTTAATTTTTAAAGTCATTTATTTTTGTTCTGTAAGTAAAACCTACTGATTATTCATTTGATTTTTAATGATTTTTGTAAGTAACTTTTTTTTAAATTGTTGGTATTTTTTCATGAAATATTATTAGTTTTTACCTACACAAAAGTGGTTACTTTTGACTACTCAATACTACTCGATACTTTTTCACTCAATACTACTCAATACTTTTTTTGAAATTGAAAAATTTTAAAATAGAGCTTTATAAATTACAATTTTATTAATTTTTATCAAAATTCTTTGTGTTTGCATAACAATGGATTCGCTTTTATGTTTAGATTATTTTTAATCAACTTAAAAATTATTTTTCTAGAAAAAAAACAACTAAAATATTTTTTATACACAGAGTTGCATTTTATGGTTATATTTGTTGGTTAAATTATGCGTTTCTAATGAAAAAATACAACCCTGAAAGTATTGGGTAGTTACTTTTGAGTATTGAGTACTCGAAAAAATAGGCAGTATTGAGTACTCAGTACTCAAATACGCAATACTTTTACAACACTAACCTACACAAGTCAGTTATTTTTTTGTAGAAAAAAAAATCAAAAAATTATTTATAGAAATATAAAAACATGTTTGTATCAAGTGACTTTGGCACGATGCACAGTGCCACATTTGGCCAATCTAGCACGACAAAAATGAAAAAAAAAAGTTCCCCGATTTTTATGATTTGTTTGTATGTATTATAAAACATTCCTAATAACATGGAAATACTCATATAAGAACTATAATTCTATTCGTTATTAAGCTGTGGGTGCATAAAGTTGCATCTTGTAAAATCCTGAAAGTAGTGTTCATTATTTCGCATTAATTAAGTCGATTTAAAACGGTTGAAACTTTTTAACAAAAAAAGATATTTATACACTCTTTTTTGGTAATTTTAAGGGATATTTAAAGGCTTTAAGTCATATCTTTTATTCTTTTTTTAAACAATTTTTTCTATTTTTTATTAAATTTTTAACATAATAAAAATTTTTGAAAAGAAAATTATATATTTATTTTTTTTTGATTGAATAGAACTTTTGTGTTTGGTCTAGTGTTTATAAAAAACCGACATTTAAGGAAACCGGTTTCTCGGTTAACCGAAAATCAGCTTTTTCGGTTAACCGGTTTTCTCGGTTAAACCGGAATAAAAAAACCGGTTAACCGGTTTTTTTTTTCTTTAACTGACAAAACCAAAAAATACTTGAAAATAGCTAATTTTCATTAAAAAAATAGCGAATATAGCTTAAGTTAACATATTTGTTTCTTTCATCAAGGTTTGCAACTGTTACCCTATAAAAATAACGGTATTTAAATAATGTACTTTATTTTCGCATATTCACTGGAACTTTAATTAAATTTTAATTGGCTTTATTTTAAAAAAATACATCAATTCGTTAGAAGAAAATTGGAGTTCAGTATTTATTTTCATGTTCCCCCGATTTTAAGCCGGTTGGCTTGTTTGACTGTCTGGTTAACAGTCACTTAATAAGTTTTCCATGAAAGTGTCAAAAAACGCTTACAACGGTGAGTATTTGAAATATTTATCTGATTCGAAATAAAATTCCTATATGATAAATTGTTTCTTGAAGTGAAAAACTATTTTAGACTTTCTTTCTCAAGGATTTTCAAGGTGTTTTCAAAGAAATTTTGAAAATTTCATAAAAAAATAAGTGTAAACCATTAATATTTGCGAAAATATTCCGCTTAGAATGTATTTAAAAAAACCGGTTAACCGACAGCAAAAAACCGGTTTTCGGTGCACCGGAAATTTCCAATTCCGGTTAACCGGTTTGCAAAAAAACCGACATTTTGGGAAAAAACCGGTTTTTCGGTTAACCGGTTAACCGGTTTATAAACACTAGTTTGGTCTCTATTGGTCGCCGGACTTTTTCAGACATATTGACCAATATCCATAGTACTTATTTCAACGGCTAACTTTTGCGACCGTCTGCGACGCCGACTACAGTGGGACGATATGAAAACCTTGTTTTTACAAATTTTTTAAACATATTTTTAAAAAGTGGGCGTGGCAGTTGTCTGACCGCCCCCTTTTTTTGTGATATTATTTCTACAGTCCTTGAGAGTATATATACCAAGTTTAAAGAAATTACAACCAAAATTAAAAATTTTTTTAAAAGTGGGCGTGGCCGTAAGCTGGCCTCCCATATTTTTCATAATGTTGTTTTTGAAGTCAAAATGAACATTTATACCGAATTTCTAGACAATATAAATAAAATTGGATTTTTGTCGTCCTAGATTAGCCAAATGTGGCACTGTGCGATGGGTAGAGTGTCTGGCCAGAATGTAGTTGATTGCGGGATCGATTCCCCGAAAATTTTATTAAAAATTTTTAAAAAAATATTTCAATAAAAATTTTACCTACGAAATCAATAATTTTCATTGTTTTCGTAGGTTATTTTTTTGAAATTTGTTGGTAAAAATAACAGAACTATCATTTATTTTTAATGTTTTCGTAGGTTATTTTTTTCGAATTTGTTGGTAAAAAAGAGTGAAAAAAACGTAATTTTTTAATGTTTAATGTTATTCATTTTAGAAAATTTTGCCAACAGTAAAAAATAAATGTTGATGTTTGTTAAAACAAATGAATAATTACTGGGATGGTTTTCAATTGTTTTATCACTTTTTATAAATGTGTTTTTCATTTGTTTTTGCCTATAAAATATTTTGAGTGTGGGACAACCCATCAACATTTTTCGTTCCAGAAAACCGGTTCCAGAATTTACTCAACATTGTAGTATCAATGATTTTTGTTTGAAATTGTCCCGAAAGTAATCGTTTTTTAGAATAATTTAGTTTTTTTGAAAAATAATTTTAAATAGAAACTTCAAAATGGGTTTAAAAAAATTTTGGAACTGATTTAAATTCGTTATAAAAACAGTGTGTTTTATAGAAAAATTTTAATCGTAATCGCATTATTTTTTTGCCGATTACGATTAATTGGCACGATTAATCGCGATTACGATTACATATCTTATTTTACGTTTAAAATTCCAAAAAAAATTAACAGATTTCATCTAATTACATAAAATGTAATCTAATTTTAACAGATAAGCTATGATTTAGGATCAAATTTAATCAGATTTGATATTATTTTATCAAAAATAACAAAATTTGATATAATCGTTTAGGTAGAATTTGATCCGCCTATATTCGGATCAAAATTGATATGGATTTACATAAAAGCATATCTGTTCATTAGAGTGTCCCTTATTTTCGAAATGTTGAGACGGTACCCGCTCATTTTTTTCCAATTGACTAACAAATAACACAGGAAAAATTGTATGCCCCTACGACCATGCCTTCCATACGCGACGGGGCCTTAAATAGCGGAGCCTTAAAAATCATTTTTCCATACAAACCAAAAAAAATTTTTTTAATTTTTAATTTTTTGTTATTAATTATTATGTTACTTGGTTAGCTTATTCACGACAAAAAATTTGATTTTGGTAGGATAAGGCTTTCAGCTCTAAAAATTTTTCGAAAAAAAAAAAATTTAGAGCCGTTGGGGTCCTACGGTGATTTTGACAGGCAACGGTTTTAGTTGTTATGTTGCTTTTAATGATATATATTCAACAAAAATATTATTCATACCTGTGACATCTTTATCTTTTTCGAAAAAAAAAAAAATAGATAATTGGGGTCCTACGGTAAAAAATTTTTAAAAAATATTTTTTTAACTTTAAAAAGCAACGGTTTTAGTTGCTATGCTGCTTTTAATAATATATATTCAAAAAAAATATTATGCATATCTGTGACATCTTAATCGTGTATCGAAAAACATCAAAAATGAATTTTTTACCCTTTTTTAGAACACGATAAAGATGTCACAGATACAAATAATATTTTTTTATGAATATATATCATTTCAAGCAACATAGCAACTAAAAGCATTGCTTGTCAAAATTAAAAAAAAATATCTTTTAAAAATTTTTTACCGTAGGACCCCTGTGGCTCTAAAGTTTTTTTTTCGAAAAATTTTTTAGAGCTAAAAGCCTTATCCCACCGAAATCAATTTTTTTGTCGTGAAAAGGCTAACCAAGTAATATAATAATTAATAACAATTAAAAATCCAAAAAAAATTTTGATTTGTATGGAAAAATGATTTTTTAGGCCCCCGTCGCGTAGGGAAGGCGTGGTCGTAGGGGCGTAAAATGTTTCCTCAGTTATTTTTAAGTCAAAAGGAAAAAAATTAGCGGGTACCGTCGCACTGTGGTCAATATTTTGAGATAGCGGCCAAAACTCCTTTTAGTTTTTGTTCTCCGATTTTAAAGTTATTAGACTCATATGAAAGTAGACAGTAGTAAACCTCGGGAGCCAAAAAATTAGAACTCTATTTCAATTATTTCACTGAGAACAGGGTGGTCCAAAATGGGATTTTTCAGAATTTAGTAAATTTATGATATTTTTAGTTAATTTTTAAAGTTTAAATGATCATAACTTTTTTGTTTTTCAAGATTTTTGGACGAAATAAATTTTGTCTTGTAACTTAACTTATTTCCCATTACTGGTAAAAAAATTGAAGCTCTACTGTTTTCAGAACAATTTAAATATTTTTTTTAAAAAAGGTCAAATTTCTCGGAAATTTCCTACTTCATAGAGCACAACTCCTGTGAGTCAAGCTGAGTCAAAACACAAATTTACTATTTTGTAGTCCAAACTCTCCCCTACATTCCTATATATACATGTCCATGCATCGGGGCTGCACTTTTTGAGCTACAGCAATTTTTCTGACCCAAGGTAAGATATTCGGTACAAATGCACGTCATATTTTTTGAGAAGTTATTTTTATGTGAAAGGGCTATTATGCATATATTTTGATGAAATTTTGTACAAGAGTTCTTAATGACCCAAAAAATAATTCTGTTGAAATTAGGAGAAGTTGGTCCATATTTGGACCTAGTCCACATAGAAGGGTGTATCAAAATTTTGACAAAAATGACAATAGAACTCTCAAATTATGTGGTATCTGGCAATTCATTTGGAAAAGGTAAAAAATGATTTTATTGCCATCTAATATTACATAACTTCAGGCGCGGATCCAGGGGGGGAGAATGGGATTTCTCCCCCCCCAAAACGATTTCAAAAAAAAAGAAAGGAAAAAAAGAAAGGAAAAAAGAAAGGAAAGGAAAGGAAAAAAAGAAGGAAAAGAAAAAAAGATAGAAGGACCAGGATGTAAAAATATTCTTATTTGCTTATTTTTCAAATAAAATTTTTTTTTACATCCTTAGGATCAAATTTTTCAGAATTAATTACATTGCTTATGAAAAACTTAAGTGGCAATTGAGTCGTGGACATTTTCAAACCGAATAACTTTCCTTATAATTTTCTAATGAAAAGGTATTATTTTAAATATTTTTTATAGAAAAATGCCTCAGAATTTTGGACGTTATCTTTAGAAAATATTTTGATACTTATTTGTATTGTCCGACCGAATACACCTTTTTTTAGCCGAAGCCGAATATTCGGCCAAATTTTCCCTATTCGCCCGAAACCGGAGCCAAATATTCAAAAAAATATTAAAGCAAGAAAAAAAGTAAAACTCGACTTGGCGGAATGCACAAATGTGTGTTTTTTAACACGTGACTACAAATTTTATACAATTATTCGGTATTCGGGCAAAAATGTGGCCGAAAATTTTTTTCAAAAATTTGAGTTTCTTTGTTTGAAAAATGTTTTAGAATTTGCGATTTTTTTATGGGAACGTGTATCAAAATCTATATTTTGTAGTAAAAATGTTTTAAAACTTTTCTATAGAAAACAAGATCAGAAACTGAGATTTTTTGTACGAAAAATCTCTCAGAATCTGAAAATTTTTCTGTTGCAAGATTCTGAGAATTTTTCTATAGAAAATGTATTTCTGAATATGAAAAATGTTTTAGAATCTAAGAAATTACCTCAGAAAACATTAGAAGGCATTCAAACCGTAAACTTTTTCTATTGAAAAATGCTATAAAATTTAAGATTTTATTTTTAGAAAAGTGTATAAAAATTTCTTCAAAAATATTTTAGAAACTGATAATTTTTTAGTACCTGATAATTTTCTTTTATGAAATATGTTTCAGGATCTGCGAATTTTTGTAGACGAAAACGAAATTTAGTGAAGGAAACATGTATAAATATCTTATACTTTATTAAAAAAATTGTTCGGAACATTCAACTTTTAGTTAAAATTTTTTTATTTTTGAAAAATCAGAAATTTTATATTAAATTTTACGGGTCTATTCACAGTTGTGACCGTCTATATTTCTCATATGCAAATTTTTTGACTGAAAAGTCATAATATTTTCATATACAAACCTACAAGAGCATTAACAAATTTTTAATTTTTTTTGTCAATTTTATTATCGTCTCGAGAGCAGGTCTTAAAATTTGCAACTTAAATGGTTTGTATAGAAAAATATTGTTGTTATGACTATTCAATCATTAAAATTGGTTTATGACAGTCATAGTTAGTCATAACTGTCAATAGGACCGTTTTTTGTTGCTATAAACGGTCTTAGTTTTGAAGTAAATTGTTCTGTCAGGGTGCCCCTGTAACTTTTTTAGGGTAAAAATAGGTTCCTCCCAAAATCACAAATATAAAAAGCATACTATTACCCCTCCCCCCCCCCCCCCCCCCGCTTACAAACAATTTTTATTGTTCACCAATTTCATAAAAAAATTTTCGTAAAAAAAAAATCTCCCCCCCCAAATGAAATTCCTGGATCCGCGCCTGCATAACTTAAATACCTGATAATTGCAAATAAATTTAAAACCAATGGAAATAACCTGTGGATCCTTGGACCTATCAAAAAGACCTATCCTTGGACCTATCAAAAGGACCTATCCTTTTACATATCAAAAGGACCTATCCTTGAACCTATCAAAAGGATCTATCCTTGGTCCTATCAAAAGGACCTATCAGAAGGACCTATCCTTGGACTTATGAAAAGGACCTATCCTTGGACTTATGAAAAGGACCTATCCTTTGATCTATCAAAAGGACCTATCCTTGGACCTATCAAATGGACCTATCCTAGGACCTTAATCCATTAAAAGGACCTATTCTTTTACATATCAAATGGACCTTTACTTTCACCAATTAAAAGGACCTATCCTAGGACCTATCAAAAGGACATATCCTTGGACCTACCAAAAGGACCTATCCTTTTACATATCTAAAATACCTATCCTTGGACCTATAAAAAGGACCTATCCTTGGACCTATCAAAAGGACCTATCCTTTGATCTATCAAAAGGATCTATCCTTTTGCATATCAAAAGGACCTATCCTTGGACCTATCAAAAGGACCTATCCTTTGATCTATCAAAACGACCTATCCTTTGATCTATTAAAAGGACCTATCCTTGGACCTACCAAAAGGACCTATCCTTGGACCTATCAAAAGGTCCTATCCTTGGACCTATCAAATGGACCTATCCTTGGACCTATCAAAAGGACATATCCTTGGACCTATAAAAAGGACCTATCAAAAGGACCTATCCTAGGACCTATCAAAAGGACCTATCCTTGAATCTATCAAAAGGACCTATGCTTGGACTTATCAAAAGGACCTATCCTATGACCTATCAAAAGGACCTATCCTTGGACCTATCAAAAGGACCTATCCTAGTACCAGTCAAAAGGACCTATCCTTGTACCTATCAAAAGGACCTATCCTTTGATCTATCAAAAGGACCTATCCTTTTACATATTAAAAGGACCTATCCTTTGATCTATCAAAAGGGCCTATCCTTTTACATTTTAAAAGGACCTATCCTTGGACCTATCAAAAGGACCTATCCTTGGACCTATCAAAAGGACCTATACTAGGACCCATCAAAAGGACCTATCCTTGGACCTATCAAAATGACCTATCCTAGGACCAGTCAAAAGGACCTATCCTTGAACCTATCAAAAGGACCTATCCTTGGACGTATCAAAAAGACTTATCCTTGGACCTATTAAAAGGACCTATCCTTTTACATATCAAAAGGACCTATCCTAGGACCTATCAAAAGGACCTATCCTTTTACATATCAAAAGGACCTATCCTTGAACCTATCAAATGGACCTATCCTTGGTCCTATCAAAAGAACCTATCAGAAGGACCTATCAAAAGGACCTATCCTAGGACCTATCAAAAGGACCTGTCCTTGGACTTATGAAAAGGACCTATCCTTGGACCAATCAAAAGGACCTATCCTAGGACCTATCAAAATTACCTGTCCTTGGACCTATCCTAGGACCTATCAAAAGGACCTATCAAAAGGACCTATCCTAGGACCAATCAAAAGGACATATCCCTGGACCTATCAAAAGCACCTATCCTAGGACCTATCAAAAGGACAAAGGACCTGTGAATATTGAGACTAAATAAATGTCAGTGGCCAAATGTTGGCATTTTCTGACCAAAATTAAGTTTAGGAATAATAAATAAGTATTGGTTGTAAAATACGATTGAAGAAAATAAGAAATTATAAAAAAAATACCTATTTAAAATGTCAAAATATTCAACTTTTACATGGAAACTCAACAAAAAATTAAAATGCATTTTTAACTCCACATTACTTACGTTCCTATCAGTCGATTTTTACGTTTGAACACGCAAATTGAAGCTTAAAGTCCCTCCTATTGAACAAAACAAATTGCGTAAAAAAATACCAATCCGGTCAAAAGTTATAGAGTTTTGACCGCTATCTCGCGAAATTGACCACTGTGCGTCGCAACATTTCCAAAATAAGGGACACTCTACTGTTCATATATAATTAAATATTGCGTCATATAACTTTTTTACTCGGGCAGTGTTAAATAATTTCCTGCAGAAAATTTTGTTACCATATACTAAGTTTTTATAAAAAATTTTTGTTAAAATTCCGAAAAAAAAATTTTATCGCTAAAAAAAAAATTACTAATTTTTCATGGAAATGTTTGTTACCAGCAAAAAAAACTTTAATTCCGATATAAAGTTGAGGATTAAATAATAAATTTTATTATCGATAGCTAATTTTAACCAATAAAAAATTTTCTTTTTAAAAAATAGTTTTTTAACAAAACTTTTTCCCGCTTCAACATTTATTTTTTGTTTTCCTTCTAAAATTATTTAAAAAAATTGTCTTCCTTACTGCTCATATTTTATTTAAACAGTATACAAATTTTCTTAGTAAAACAGTAATTTGAAGTAATTGAAAAATTCGTCCCTTTTCATTAGACAAATTCTAGTGGAAAATTGTTTTAAAATTACATTGTTATTATATGATGATTAATTTTGATTGTTGTGTTTTTCTTTTTGTTTGTCCTTTATTTTGCCAAAGGCAAAAACCTTAAAAAAAGTATATAAAAATTGATTTTCATTGATTTTAAATTATTCAATTAATTTTGTTTATCTAGAATTATGAGTGCTTTGAGATTTATCTGATATTTATTATTACCATAGTGCTAATTATATTTTAATAATTTTATTTATTTTTAGTTTTTATGAAAGTAGAGCCTTAAAAAAATTTAATTGTATTTACTTAAAATTTTATGTGTCATATAGTCTTGTGATTTTATTAATTAAATTTTTTTTTAAAATAACTTTATTTATTCGAAATTATGATTGCATTTGCAGATTTATCTTCTATTTATCATTACCATAATGCTAATTATATTTTAATAATTTTTGTGTTTATTTTTAGTTTCTATGAAAATAGAGCATTAAAAAATTAATTTGTGTTAACTAAAAGTTTATGTATCATATAATCTTGTGATTTGTTAAAAAAGAAAATAAACAAATTAAAAAAAAAACACAATGTGTTGTTTTTATTTATTTAAAAATGTTTTTAAGCACTGGTATTATTGATTTTAAGGTGACCATTTGAAAACATTTTTAGGAAAGTATTATGAATCTCGCAATAAAAGTTTTTTCTTCGAAACTTTTGTTTTTTACATATATGTATACTATATAAAGTATACTTTTAAAAAAAAAATCCCAAAAAATTCTTAAAAGCGCTCTAGTATGCGATTTTTAAGTTTTAAAATTTAAATCTCATTTTTGAAAATGTTCGTACTCTTCGATTTTTTTGAAATTTTTTGGTGTAAAACCTCTATGGATTCTACATATTTTTTGCCCAGGAGGATCGTGGGATAACGATTATTACTATTTCTTAAAATTTTTTAAAAAAAATTTATTGTAATTTTCCAATCTTAAAATCATTTCTATTGCATAGAGGGGTCATTTATAAAACCGACCCCATTAATTTTTACGTCTTAACATTTATTTGGAACAAACTAATACCCTATTTCCAATTTCTAAGGGGGCTCCCACACTAAACGACATTTTTTAAAATTTGCTCCAACCGCTCTAACTGCCCTAATAGTGCCCTTAGACAACAAAATGTATGACCGACCTACAAAATTTTTTTAGTCCAAACATTTTCTCTGAACACACCTACCCTCTATCTCTAATTGTTTAGGCGGTCCCCATACAATTTTTTTTTTTATTTTTTGTAAATTATTTTTATTTAATCAGCTTCTTCACTGATAGAAAAAAGCTTCATATGACTAATGAATGGAATTCATTAACGTTGTTTCATTACAACAATAAAATATTTCATATGCTGAATGAAATTTCACACATATTGTGCAAGATTTTCATTAATTTTGATTCACTAGATTTCATAGTTTCATTAAAAAATTTCATTAAGTTTTGTTTATAAAATTTGCTGTCTTTTGACACATGCCGTGTCGCGTCTGTTTAGTCTGTTAGTTAACGTGCGCAAAAAACAGCTGATCAGAGCGGCAATTTTTATACGAAATTTAAAATAAAATGTTATTGATTAATTATAAGTATTTATTAAACTAGCGTTGTTTTATATTATTTCGTTGTTTTACTTATGTATGAAAAGTAAATGTTATAGTATAATTTTGTGTGAGAACCTGCGTGAAATCTATAGATAAAATAAAAAATCTGTGAAAGTGTTTTTTTTAATTTGGTTATTTTGTGAGTTTTTCAGACTTTTTTTATGAAATTTGAAATAAAAAGTAAATTATTAATTTTATATTTACTAAATTCGCGCTGTTTTATATTACTTCGTGGTTTTAAAAATGTATTACAATTTAAGGTTGGAGTAAAATTTTGTGCGAGAAACTAAGTGAAAACCATTTTTTATTATTTTTAATTCTATAAAAAGATCTTTACAATTTCATACAATTATTTCATTTTAAAAATAAAAGTATCATTTATTCAATAAAAGTATTTCATTTCAAAAATAAAAAGTAGGATTTATTCAATGAAAGTATTTCATAAGAATTAAATACTTTTTTAAGTAATGAAAAATGTTCATAAAATACAATTTATATTTTGTATGGACTATTTTAATTAAGCTAATGAAACTTGTTCTTGCGATTACATTTTATGATACCTATTTTATTAATTCAATGAAACCCTACATAAGTTTCTTTTTAACGTCATATTTCATAACATTAATGTACACAGAAAAAAATATGGAGGAAACAAATTTGAGTAATCACTTGTTTAATTTTTTAAAAAAAATTTGAGTAATTTTTTAATTGACGCAATTAAAAATTTACTCAAAAATTAAAAATAAAATTTGAGTAAATAATTTAATACAAATTTAATATTTTTTTTTTTATTTTTTTTTTCTCTTGGTGTTTTGAATTCTCATTTAGTTTATTGTTTTTTGTATATGTATATGAAAGTTTGAAATCATCTTTATAAAATTTTACTTTGTCTTGATGACATAAGTATATTTGGTAAAGTTTGTAAAAGCAATTTTTTTGGAAAAAAAAATTAGAAACTTTTTTAACTTTTTAAAAAAATAGTTTGATGCATTTTGAGTAAATTTTTACTTGACACAATTAAAAAGTTACTTAAAAATATTAAAAAATTTTGAGTAAAGATTTAATTGTGTGAATTAATAATTTACTCAAATTTTTTATTCAGCATTTAATAATTTTTTATTAAAAGTTTACTCAATACTATTAAATCGTTTACTGGTGGAAAATTGAGTAATTTTTTACTCAATAGTATTAAAAATTTACTCAATTTTTTTTTTTATTTTTTTCTGTGTAGATTTTCATTATTGTCATGTACAAATTTCTATCAGTGTACCGGTCCAATGGTGCGTCCGAGAGGGGTCATTAGTGAGACCGACCCCCATTTATTTTTACCATACAACATTTTTTTAAAACATACCTATGCCCTATCTCCACTCCTACTTAGGCCTCCATTCAAAATTACATTTTTATAAAATTTGCTCCAACTTAGGGAGTGGAGATAGGGCGTAGGTATGTTTTAAAAAAATGTTGTATGGTAAAAATAAATGGGGGTCGGTCTCACTAATGACCCCTCTCGGACGCACCATTGGCCCGGTAGAAGCTGATTAAATAACACAAATTTACCAAAAAATAAAAAAAATGTATGTGGACCGCCTTAATAGTTAAAGATAGAGGGTAGGTACATTTTGTTGCTCTAAGGGCACTATTAGGGCAGTGAGAGCAATTGGAGCAAATTTTAAAAAATGTCGTTTTGTGTGGGAGCCCCCTTAGAAATTGGAGATAGGGTATTAATTTGTTGCAAAGAAATGTTAAGACGTAAAAATTAATGGGGGTCGGTCTTATAAATGAGCCCTCTATGACGTACCATTGGAGCAGTAAGTAGCAATGATTTTAAGATTGGAAACTTACAATAAAATTTTTTCAAAATATTTTAAAAAATAGCAATAATCGTTATCCCACGATCCTCCGTGGCAAAACATTTGTAGAATCGATAGAAGTTTTACACAAAAAAATTTCAAAAAAATGGAAGACTAAGAACATTTTCAAAAATGAGATTTAAATTTTAAAACTTAAAAATCGCATACTAGAGCGCTTTTAAGAATTTTTTGAGATTTTTTTTTTTAAAGTACGAAAAAAAAAAATTGAAATTTTGACGATTTTTGAAGAAGTAAAGTAAAAAAAGTTTGAGTAAAGGAACAAACTACCAATTTCAAAACAACATCAAAAAAATCTGAAAATTTACCACGAAGGAGTTCTCGAAGGGTATTAAAACTGTAAAAAAATTGGGAAAATCAAAAAAAAAAAAATTATTCAAAGTGTACGATTTGACATGGAATATCCCATATATATTTTGCAACAGTTTTTATGCTAATTTTTTCTGAAAACATGTTGTCAAGCCAACATTCAACTACAATGGTCACCCCAATTTATGGTATTTACTTTTTATTAAAGTGCTAAATAACATTTAATATTATTATTTTCTGATATTAGCTAGAGTCTATTAAATTTTAATTTGTTTAAATATACACTATTTGTTGTTAATCCATTTTGATAGTTAAATATTATTCAAAATATCATGTTATTTATAAATACCCTACACCACCATGTGTGGTCAGTGGGTATAAACAATATTTGACGATGTTTGTTAATTATAAAAATATATTAATTAATTCATTTATTATTTTCTTGCTAGCACGGGTAAACTTATTTCACAGCCCTACAAAAAATAGATTCTGAAAAAGAAATTAGACCAACAAATCCTATTGTATTTCGACCCCCTGAACTCGAATTTGCCATCAAAAAAATCTAGCGTTTGGTTTTCCTGTAATTTCACTAGTAAAGTCCTAAAAAGATCTTTACAGATTTGTTTGAAACTTATACACAAGAAAGCGAAAAAAATCTAAATCAAGTCTTTATGTTATGTATTTTGACCTCTTGACCACAGAAAGGTCGATCTTAATTTGTTTTTGTATAAATTTTAAAGAAATCATATAGCTTCACTTCGCGAACTTTACTTATAAGATTACAAGAAAACCCAACGATAAAATTGTATTCTGATAGCGGAATCGAGTTCAGGAGGTCCAAATACATATGGTTCTATTTAGACTTTTTATACCCTCCACTTTGTCATTCCGTTTGTAACTCATCGAAATATCGTCTGAGACCCCATAAAGTATATGCGGCATTCCATGTCAAATCGGACACTTTGAAAATTTTTTTCTTTAGATTTCCCCAATTTGTTTACAATTTTTAGAACCCTTTGAAAACTCCTTTTTGGTAAATTTTCATATTTTTTTGATGACCGTTTCAAAAGATATCGATTTTTTAAAAATTGGTAGTTGTTCCTTTACTCAAACTTCTTTTACTCATAAATTCTTCAATAATGGTCCAAATTTCAATTTTTTTTTTTCTCAAAATTTTTGTTTTTTTACGTACTTTTAAAAAAAAAAATCACAAAAAAATTCTTAAAAGCGCTCTAGTATGCGATTTTTAAGTTTTAAAATTTAAATCTCATTTTTGAAAATTTTTTACTCTTCGATTTTTTTGAAATTTGTTTGTGTAAAACTTCTATTGATTCTACAAATTTTTTGGAGCAGGAGGATCGTTGGATAACGATTATTACTATTTTTTAAAATTTTTTTGAAAAAATTTTATTGTAATTTTCCAATCTTAAAATCATTTCTACTGCTCCAATGGTGCGTCATAGAGGGCTTATTTATAAGACCGACCCCCATTAAATTTTACGTCTTGACATTTCTTTGGAACAAACTAATATCCTGTCTCCAATTTCTAAGGGGGCTCCCACACAAAAGGACATTTTTTTAAATTTGCTCCAACCGCTCTAACTGCCCTAATAGTGCCCTTAGAGCTACAAAATGTATGACCGACCCATAATATTTTTTTAGTCCAAACATTTTTTCTGAACCTCTATCTTTAACTGTTAAGGCGGTCCCAATAAACTTATTTTTATTTTTTGTAAATTTGTTTTATTTAATCAGCTTCTACCGGTCCAATGGTGCGTCCGAGAGGGGTCATTAGTGAGACCGAAAAAACATACCTACGCCCTTTTTCCACTTCCTAAGTAGGCTCCCATGCAAATAACAGTTGGAGCAAATTTTATAAAAATGTAATTTTGAAATGAAGCCTACTTAGGGAGTGGAGATAGGGCTGTGGTATGTTTTACAAAAATGTTGGAGGGTAAAAATACATGGGGGTCGGTCTCACTAATGACCCCTCTCGGACGCACCATTGGACGAGTAGAAGCAGAAGTAGATAAAATAAAACAAATTTACAAAAAATAAAAAAAAATTTATGGGGACCGCCTTAACAATTAGAGATACAGGATAGGTGTGTTCAGAGAAAATATGTGGTTTTAGTTTGTTCCAAAGAAATGTTAAGACGTAAAAATTAATGGGGGTCGGTCTTATAAATAACCCTTCTAAGACGCACCATTGGAGCAGTAGAAATGATTTTAAGATTGGAAAGTTACAATAAAAATTTTTTAAAAAATTTTAAAAAAATTTAAAAAAAATAGTAATAATCGTTATCCCACGATCCTCCTGGGAAAAAAAATTTGTAGAATCGATAGAGGTTTTACAAAAAAAAAAAAATTTAAAAAAATGGAAGAGTACAAACATTTTCAAAAATGAGATTTAAATTTTAAAACTTAAAAATCGCATACTAGAGGGATTTTAAGAATTTTTTGGGATTTGTTTTTTTTAAAGTACATAAAAAAACTAAAAATTTAAAAAAAAAAAATTTAAATTTGGACCATTATTGAAGAAGTTATGAGTAAAAGAAGTTTGAGTAAAGGAACACACTACCAATTTTTAAAAATTCGATATCTTTTGAACGGGTCATCAAAAAAATCTGAAAATTTACCACGATGGAGTTTTCGAAGGGTACTAAAAACTGTAAACAAATTAAGAAAATCTAAAAAAAAAAAATTTCCAAGTGTCCGATTTGACATGGAATGCCCCATATATATTCATAATCTCCGATCTATTTTAAGACATTCTAGCGACGTCCGTCTGTCCGGCTTTCCGTCTATCTGTTTGTCTAGGGAAATGGTGATAACGGCCAAAATATTCCACGGAGATGACTGAAACTTAACATATTTATTTGAGTTCTCCCAAGAAGTTTGGTATTGCATTTGAGCGATATTGGTTCAGTGGTTCAAAAGTTATGAATAGTGTTTGCGGTCTGGGAATTCCCGGGTCGTATTTCCCGGGAATTCCCGGGAAAAGACTGACGGAAATTCCCGGGAATTTTTTTAATTTTTCCCGGGAAATCCGGGAATTTAATAAAATTGACCATTTTACATAAATAAGGTTTATTTTAATTTAATTTTTAATATCTTTTTTACATACAGGTATAATTACATTTGCTATTTTTTGTATTTTTTCTATTTAAAGGAACAGTGCTAATATATATTCATAGGAAAACTGACCAAGTGTAAAAAGTATGACAATATCATGAAAAAACTTCAAAAATTCAAAAAATTTACATCGGTTAATGATAATTTTGCTAAGACTGTCAAACAAAATATAAAAATTTTGAACCTAGAATTTACATTTCCAGAACAAATATTAAAAGTGCTGTCAACTTTAGTAGTTTTTGCTCGAATAATGCAGTTTTAAATTTTATTGCGATTTTTAGCTATTTTTTGCTTTTTTTTTTGTGGGAAAAAAGTTGTATTAGTTTTTTTGTTTTGTTTTATTGTATTTCACGATTTTTAACTTTTATTTTTTGATTTTTTATGTTTTAATTAATTGTTTATCTCTAATAAAACTGTTTTTAATAGAAAGTTGGTAAAATTTTAATGTTTTTTATGATTTATATTAATAAGAAATTTTCCCGGGAATGCCGGGAAATAAATTATTTTTTTCCCGTTTCCCGGGAAATTGATAAGTCCGGGAATTCCCAAACACTAGTTATGAACGAAAATGTAAGGACACCTAAAAAATGTTAGTACATTCAACATAACCTAAAAATACAAAATACTTTAATTAGGCTGCTGGTTGACATGTGTCAACATACTTGAACACCAAATGGTAATTTAACAAGTACGAATATATTTTTTGACAAAAAAAAAAAATAAATTTGCGGATTTTTTTTTACCAATTTTTTTTTTTTTTTGTAATAAAGGATCCTACATTTTAAAAATTCAGCTTTATGACCTTTATTTCAGGAGATCGAAAAAGTACCAACGTATTTATATTTCTGGATAAAGTACATTACCTTACCCATTTTGGTTCACATAAAATCATAATTTTTCAAAATCAATCGAGTGTTTAATCTGCCAAAAAGTTCTGTTTTCATAATTTCTTGTTTCTAGGACAAATATTTCTAGAAATTTAAAAAAGTAACAAAGCAAACTTTTTTACTCCCATGAGGGTATTTATACACAGCCTTTTTTTGCTTGCAATAAAGTCTTGCAACTTTTTTTGTGTTGGCAAACGGGGGTGAAAAGAAAACGGGGTAGAAAAAAAATCACGATTTCTGTTTTCCTTCTTTTATGCTTCTCATCATCAAACAAAAGTTGCAAGACTTTATTGCAAGCAAAAAAAGGCTGTGTATAAATACCGTCCATAGAATCTGAATTTCCAAAAGCCTTAGTGGGACTATTTTTCAGGTGGTGGTTTTACATTACCAATTTCAAGTCCCTATTTTCAGTGGTTTGGGCTGTGCGATAATAAATTACTCATTGTCAGTCACTTAACTCCTATTTTTAGATTGATAGATTTATTTTCTGTTTCAATAAATATAATGCAGGGTATATTTAATTCGTCATTGCAAAATATAAAACTCTTACTTGATAAATAATAGTATATTATTATAATAAGGAAGGTATCCTGATTATAAGATTTGGATAATTTTAAAATAATGCACTTGTCAAACAGTTTTCGTCACCTAAACCACAATGTCAAACTTAATAGCAATCCATGTGCTCCTCCTAGGATACCTTCCTTGTTAGTTTATATTAAAAATGTGTAAAATTTAATATCTAATTAAAACTTTTACTTTATTTAATCCATGTTGTTTTCTGTAGTAATGTTTAAATTAATATTGTTTGGGATTATGCAATTTAAATAGATTAGTTTGTTGAAAGTTACTATGTAAACGTTTATCTCTCTTTTAATTGTAATTAAAAAAAAATAATTATGCAAGTAATATAAAAATAAACATTTATTATAATTTTAACATTTTGATTAAATAAGGAGTTTTAGAGAAAATTGTAAACGATATTAACATAAGAGTAATATAATTAAAAATAATATATCAGCATTGTGATTTTTTAAACAGGCCAGAAAATGCATATTGAAAACCCTACCCTGTTTAATGCCGTTTGTAACTCCTAGAAAATGTTCGTGCTTGAACACTACACATAAAAAAAATCCCTGCCAAATTACTAGAAAAAGTCTCGTTATTCCATTTTACCAATATTTGACAGGTTTCCTTGTTTTTTATCAAAATTAAATTTTTTTTTGTAATTTTACAATTTTTTTAGTAATTTTACAAATTTGAATTATTTTTTTTTACAAAAAAATCTAGTTAATTTACGAGAATTCCTTGTAAGTTTACAATTTTATTGGTAAAAAAAACTTGTAAAATTACAAAAAAATCTCATAATTTTCACTAGAAATTCTCGTAAAATAGGAGGTAGCAAAAAATCAAAAAAATTGTAAATTTACAATTTTATTGGTAAAAAGCTTGTAAAATTACAAAATTATTGGTAAAAAGCTTGTAAAAATTCAAGGAATTTTTGTCAAACAGGAGTTAGCAAAAAAAGTTACAAATTTTTCTTGTCATTTTACATTTCATTTCTTGTCATTTCTTGTCATTTTCCTACACTCTATCTTCAACCCTCAGGGAAGTCCTCATATTTTTTTCTTAATTTGTTTTATTTAATCAGTTCCTACCGGTTCAATAGAGGTGTCATTGACAAGACCGATTCCCATTAATTTTAAGTCTCCAACATTTTTTCTGAATACACCAATACCCTATCTTAAATTCTTAAGGGGTCTCCCATATAAAAAAAATAGTACATTTTAAGAAAAAATTGTACGTTTTTTTTTGAGAAAATAGTACTTTTTTTGGAAAAAATAGTACTTTTTAAAATAATACTTTTTTAAGGAAAATAAAAAAACGTACTTTTTTTTGAAAAAAGTACTTTTTTTTGAAAAAAGTACTTTTTTAGAAAAAAAAAAATAACTTTTTTAGAAAAAAAGTTTAGAAAAAAAAGTCCATTTTTAAAAAAAAAAATTAGTTTTTTAGAAAAAGAAAGTACTTTTTTAGAAAAAGTAGCACTTTTTTGCAGAAAAATAGTACTTTTGCAGAAAAATAGTACTTTTGCAGAAAAGTACCTTTAAGAAAAAAAAAAAATACTTTTTCATGAAAAAATTACTTATTTAGAAAAATTTTACTTTTTTCCATAAAAGTATTATTCAAGAAAATATAGTACTTTTTTAGAAAAAAAGTACATGTGTCGTGTGCCATGCTATGAGTACATGACAAATTGCTAAATGTGATGTGGGGCACATGTATGTGTGTGCCATTACTTTCCCTGCATTTGACTCCTCTAGAGCCCCTTCTAGGATAGCTAGTGCTCTTAAAAAATATTTACTTCTACCGATCTAGCTGTCCTAGAAGTGACCCTAGAGGAGCCAAATATATGTATTACCGACCTCAATATTTTTTAAACGACAACATTTTCTTGGAACTTACCTACACTCTATCTTCAACTCTTAGGGTGGTCCGCATTTTTTTTTTGTTATTTTTTTTCTTAATTTGTTTTAGTTAATCAGCTCTTACAGGTCTAATGGTGCCTTCTAAAGGGTCATTAACAAGACCGATCCCCATTAATATTGAGTCTCCAACATTTTTTCTGAATATATATCTTATCTCAAATTCCTAAGGGGTCTCCCATACAAAAAAAATAGTACTTTTTTGAGAAAATAGTAATTTTTAAGTATTAGGGCTTTTTTAGAAAACAAAGTATGTACTATCTTAGAAAAAATGGTACATTTTTTAAAAAAAATAGTACTTTTTTAGGACAAATAGTACTTTTTTAGGAAAAATAGTACCTTTTTTAGGAAAAATAGAAAAAGTTACTTTTTTAGAAAAAGTACTCTTTTACTTTTTAGAAAAAAATACTTTTGTAGAAAAAAATACGTTTTTAGGAAAAGAAAGCACTTTTTTAGAAAAAAAAGTACTTTTTTAGAAAACGAAAGTACATTTTTAGAAAAAGTAGCACTTTTTTGGTAAAATAGTACTTCTTCACAGAAGTACTATAGGTGCTATAGTTTAAGAAAAAAACGTACTTTTCAGGAAAAAAGTACTTATTTAGACTTTGTACTTTCCATAAAAGTATTATTTAAGAAAATATAGTACTTTTTTTAGAAAAAAATACTATAGTACTAAAAAGTAAAATTTTTTCTAAAAAAGTACTATGTTTCTAAAAAAATACTCTTTTTTCTTAAAAAATAATTTTATTTCTTTAAAAAGTATTTCATTTCTTAAAACAATTGTTGAAAAAAAAACTTCTGAAATGTGCGGTGTGCCATACAAGGGCACATGTGCCGTGTGCCAGTTATGGGATCATGGTACATATCAGATGTTTTTTTTAAACATTGTTTTAACATGTGTCATACTAGGGCATATGGCACATGTAGAGTGGAGAGAGGTCTCAAGTATGTTAGGAAAAAATACTTAGGGAAAAATTAATGGGTTGGTGGCACATTAGACCCGTCTAAGGGCAAGTTCATGGAAGTTATGGGGCTTTTTGTAGATTTTTTTTCTTTACGCCCATTTTTGACTCCGATGAGCGACCCCTAGATTCTATCCGAACTCCCCAATTTTTTTGCTTATTCACTTTTTATACGAACCTGACAAAATGAGCGGTTCTAGCAGGCACGTACGCAGGGGGGGTGCCCTGGGGGCCCGGGCCCCCCCCAAAATGATTTGACAATATACAAATTTTAATACTTTGCACTACAAAATATACGTTTGTTAACAAAAAAGGCTCAGTATTATTTTTTTTATCTCTATTCTAACGAAGGTTTTTTTTCTAAAAATTTCAAAATATTGAAAAAATTTTCATTAAAAAAAAATTTTGTGTGGGTTTAAATTCGTAAACTTTTACGGTAGTGAATAAGACACCTTTAAACGGTTATTTCGACAGGCCAAGTAAGTTATGCATCGTGAATACTATTCCATTGCTTTTCTCTCGACTCTAGTTAAAGCCTCTGCCACATTTGACTATATTTGTGATCACCGGAAAAAATTTTGATATTTTAAAATAATTATTTTTTTTATTTCTTCAGAAATCCAAATGGTAAAAACGAAGATTTTTTATGAAATTTGTCAAAGGGTTTGAAATTTTTGTAATGTTTCAGAACACATGCATTGAAAATTGTGTCGTATACACAAATTTGAAGCTTTTGTAATTCCAAGTTTAATCAAATTTGACAATTTTTAAATCCAAAAAATATACTCTGAATCTGGAACAATATATCAAGAGTACTTCTCTTTTGCCACCAATGTCTGAATACCACTAAAGTTTTTTTTTAATATCTAAATAAAACTAAAAAAATTTTATTGACAAAAAATATTGTGAATTTAAGAACTTTTCTTTACAAAAATATCTCAGAATCTATTTATTTTCTCATTCAATAAATGGATAAGAGATTTTTAATGATCATAATAATTGTTTTCATTCTATTTCTGTACGATAAATATTTTAGAATCAAAGAATTTCTCTATACAAAAAACGTCTTATAATCAGTGTATTTTCTTTACGAAAAATCATTCAGAATCGGAAAAATCTATACGAAAAATGTATCAGAATATTGAAATTTTTCTATACCAATTTGAAATATTTTTCTTAAAATAAATTTTTCTGTACGAAAAATGTGAGAATTCATCTATGCAAAAATGTCTCAGGATCTCAGAAATTTTCTATACAAATCTGAGATTTTTCGTATAGACAAATTCACTATACGAAAAATATCTCAGAATCTAAGAATTTTTCAGAATCTGAGAATTTTTCAATACAAAAAATGTCTCAGATAATCTAAAAATTTTCCATACGAAAAATGTCTCAGAGTCTAAAATTTTTTTTGTTACGAAAAGTGTCTCAAAAGCTGAGAGCTTTTTCTATACCATAAATGTCTTAGAATCTGAAAGTTTTTCTGTACTAAAAATAACTCAGAATCTAAGAATTTTTCTTCACGAAAAATGTTTCAGAAATGTAGAACTTTTCTATAAGTAAAATGTCTCAAAATGAAAACACCTTTTTCTTAAAACCTCAGAGTTTTTCTATACAAAAAATGTCTCAGGGGGCCCCTGTAGGCTAGTTGGTAGCGTGCTAGCCTATGAAACAGGGGGTCGTGGGTTCGATTCCCACCAAAACCCTTGGTCGAGTTCGCTACAACGAGACGACGGTCATTGTTACCAGTTCTCGGTTAGGTTAAAATTACTTAAAATGAGTTGTACTTAAATAAAAATTGGAAAAATAAATAAAACTGATCATTGGATCAAATTATTATTATTATGTCTCAGAATCTAAGAATTTTCCTGTACGAAAAATGTTTATAATCGGAGAATTTTTCTACACGAAAAATTGCTCAGAGTTTAAGAGTTTTCTTGTACAAAAAATGTCTCAAAATTTGAAAATTTTCTATGCGAAAAATGTTTTAAATCGTAAGTAAAGTAAAAAATTTTCTATGGTTAAAATGTCTTGGAGTTATAATGTTTTTTGTTCAAAAACTGTAGAACTAAAAATATTTCCTAAAATTTAAGGAGTCTTTCGTTCCAAAAATGTTTCAGTATCTTTGATTTTATTACGATGATATGTATCTTAGAATTGGAGAATTTTGTATACCAAAAATGCTCTTAGAAGTTTTCTGCATAAATATGGTTTATAATCAAAAAACTATGAAAAAATTTATGAAGAATTCAAAAAGGTGTCCCATAGTTTTAAGTTTTTATTCGTAAGGTATTTTTGAGATTTTTTAAAGAAAAGTTGCCTAAATTTTCAAATTCTTTAAAAAAAAAAAATTACTCCTTCCCAATAAGCACATTTAAAATTCAAGTGCAAATCAAGTATAAATCAAGTGTAAATCAAGCCCTTATTTCCAGTCTATGCTTGATTTGTACTTGAGTTACACTTGAATTCAATAGCATTCTCCAGCAAAACGGATACTTGAATTCAAGCGCTGTTTTTACGCTTGAAAACCAGGGAAAAGGCTGTAAAAACAGGGCTTGAATTCCAGTGTCCGTTTTGCTGGAGTATGCTATTGAATTCAAGTGTAATTCAAGTATAAATCAAGCAGGGGCTGGAATTTAGGGCTTGATTTACACTTGTTTTATACTTGATTTGCACTTGAATTTTAAAATTGCTTATTGGGTTTTTTATCTTAAATTTAAAATAAATGTTTTGTTTTCTAAAAATGTAAAAAAAATGTAAGTGAAAAAATGTTCAAGCGAAAAAACAAAATTTTGAAAAAAAAAAAATTTTAGGCCCCCCCCAAAATAAATTCCTGCGTACGTGCCTGGGTTCTAGCGTTTCCAAATCTAGCTGCTTAAAATTTCATACAACACTATCCAACCCTTATTGAAATCCTAGAAGTATTGTGAAAGGTTGGTAATTGAATAGAAGTTGCAAACATTTTTTTTTTATTAATAATAATTTTTTGAGTGAAAAAAAAAATTTTTGAGTGAAAAATTAATTTTTTGAAAAAAAAAATTAGTAAAAAATTAAATTTTGTGTAAAAAAAAATTTGATTAAAAAAAATTGAGTGAACAAAAATTACCTTTACAAAATCTTATCACATCCAATTTTTTGGCACTTATATTGTTTCTACATTGAGTAACGTATTCCTGAATTCAGCCAAGTCGTATTTAACTTTTTTCCACTTATTTTGAAAGTGAATATGTAAATAACCATATTATTATATTATAAAATATAACGTCCATTCCACCAGACATTTGGTGATTTTAGGCATTTTTTGACCGAGGGTCTTCCGATTTTTGTTATTTTTTTCATACAGATTCTCTATGGAGCCAATTTCAAATTTCATCCATCAGATCGAAAATATTCGAAAAACTCGCGATTTTATTCACGATTTTCGTTTTTAAAAAAAGTAAAAAAATGCAAAATCTATGTTACTTTGGGCTGCTGTATTTCCTAAACTACTTATCGCATTTTAACAATCTATAGCGCATACGAATGGTATGTAAGTCTATTTTAATATCTTATAAACTGAACAAATATCGGTGGTTTAAAAGTGCATTTTATATGCAAATGCAGTTTTGAAGTGCATTTTGCGAAACTTTTACCCCTTTTAATTTTTTTTTAATTAGCATATTTGGAAAATTTAGAATTTTTGCTACAAAAAAATGTTTTCATTACAATGGACCGAGAATGTATGCTATTTTTAAATTTTTTTTTTTAAAAATACTTCCTTAAGTTTCCCTTATAAAAATTTTTATTTTTTAAATTATACCAAAATCATGTAAAAAGACATATTTTTAAACCGTTATATTTTCAAAAGTACGAATCGTATCTTACTGTTTTTATGCACATTAGAAAGGCATTTTTGTCCACTTCTTGCATATAATGACCCCAAAAATGTTGGTGTTTCACAAATGCATTTTAAATGCAAATGCAGTTTTGAAGTGCATTTTTCAAAACTTTTTCCCTTTTGAATTTTTTTTTAACTATCATATTCGAAAAGTTCACAATTTTTACTACAAAATAATGTCCACTGTGTGTGCTATTTTTAAAGAAATTTTAAAAATTTCCTTAAAACAAATTTTAATATTTTAAATTAAACCAAAAAAATCTGAAATCACATGATTTTTAAAAAAATTCTAAAAAATAGCACACACAGTGGGTCCATTATTAGGAGGACATTATTTTATAGTAAAAATTGTAAACTTTTCGAATATGATAATTAAAAAAAAATTCAAAGGGGTAAAAGTTTTGAAAAATGCACTTCAAAACTGCATTTGCATTTAAAATGCATTTGTGAAACACCAACATTTTTGGGGTTATTATATTCTAGAAATGGACAAAAATACCTTTCTAATGTGCATAAAAACAATAAAATACGATTCGTACTTTTAAAAATATAACGGTTTAAAAACATGTCTTTTTATATGATTTTGGAATAATTAAAAAAATAAAAATTTTTATAAGGGAAACTTAAGGAAGTATTTTTTAAAAAAAATATTAAAAATAGCATACATTCTCGGTCCATTGTAATGAAAACATTTTTTTGTAGCAAAAATTCTAAATTTTCCAAATATGCAAATTAAAAAAAAAAAAATGGGGTAAAAGTTTCGCAAAATGCACTTCAAAACTGCATTTGCATATAAAATGCACTTTTAAACCACCGATATTTGTTCAGTTTATAAGATATTAAAATAGACTTACATACCATTCGTATGCGCTATAGATTGTTAAAATGCGATAAGTAGTTTAGGAAATACAGCAGCTCAAAGTAACATAGATTTTGCATTTTTTTTGACTTTTTTAGAAACGAAAATCGTGAATAAAATCGCGAGTTTTTCGAATATTTTCGATCTGATGAATGAAATTTGAAATTGGCTCCATAGAGAATCTGTATGAAAAATATAACAAAAATCGGAAGACCCTCGGTCAGATTTTTTAAAATGTCTCATGGAATGGACGATAAATAAAACTAATTTAAATTAATAATGAGTTAAGTGTTTTCCAAAATGCACCCCCTTCGGTTACAATTTAAATTTTGCACAACGAATTTAAGACCCCCTCTAGATTTGTTCACTTGCACTGAAGCATTAAAACAAAAAAGCAGCCAGCAAGAATACAGCACAAACACTTAACACAGAAAATAACAGCAATTTTCTAAAAATCAAAAATAAAATAAAATTATCTACTAAATAAACTAGAATAAAAAAAATATACAACTAATACTTAAAATGATATACAACAATCAACATATCTATCTATAGTAATACTTTTACTGCTTGAAACTATGTAGCAAACACAAAAATAAAAGCACAAAATAAATACAGTCAGTACAGTCAGCTAAATTTAATTAGGTGCATTTGCTACAACTAAATTGAAAGCTATCTCGGAGAATCGATTTTAACATGATTATGTTTTTAGACTGGTGTCTACACTCAAAAAAAAAAATGTAATGTAAGCAAAAAAGCTTCTAAATCTACAAGAAAATTTGCTGATTTTGAACCCACAATTTTTTTGCTATAATAATTAGTTAACTAAGTTTTTATTTTTTTTAACTTAATTTATACACATTTGAGGACCCCA
Source organism: Pegoplata infirma (assembly GCA_963921195.1). NCBI lineage: Eukaryota > Metazoa > Arthropoda > Insecta > Diptera > Anthomyiidae > Pegoplata > Pegoplata infirma. Next base: position 48,172,652 of record OY992539.1, on the reverse strand, counting down.
TTGGATTCGGACCCGATAGGTCCAGACCCCGATGGGCGTAGACCTAGTTGGGTTTCTTAAAAATCGTCATAGTTTTTGATCCAAAATTTGTGTCCTTTTCGCTCTACCTTGCTTAGTTTTTGAGATACGTGATTATAGGGGACCACTGGGGTCTTGAGAATTAAAAAACTCGATAACTTTAAAAATATTACTCGAAGAGCTTTTGACTATTTTGCGGTCTTGTTCTACGTGTTGAGAGCTACAAAAATGATTTTGGACTTTTTGTTGTGTCGGCAATATTTACCGAGATATGTGCATTTTAAAATTTTCGGGAATGCTAACTTTTTTGGATCCAAAGTTAGGGCCCATTAGGGTCCACACATATGAAGAGGACCGGAGATACTATGGAGAGCCCGAGAACCAAAAATGGCCTCCATTTTGCTCTATCAGGCTTAGTTTCCTAGATAGCGCCATTTTAAGTTTTCTTAAAATAAAAAAAAATTTACCACTAATTTTGCTAATATTAGCAAAAAAGCTTGTAAAAATTTGGTCAACTCAATTTTAAATCTAGCAAAAAAAATTAGTTCAAATTTTGTTTAAAATTGCTAATGCGCTAAATGAAGTTTACAAGATATTTTTGCTAATCTCAACTAAAAATTTGCTAAAAGTTAGCTAACCAGCATTAGCAAAAAAAAATTAGTAATTCTACCAATGTATTATTTTGAGTGTAATTTCGAATTTTAAGCAGAACGCCACTTCAGTTTGACTACATAACCCACCCAGTAGAATCTAAAATTTAGTAATGTTTTACGTTATACATTACCATGTAATGCATAAGCAAAAAATTTACTATTACTTTACATTACAATTTTTATGGTTTTACTGGGTAACGAGTAAAAATAAAAGAAACAAGTAAAAAAGTTAAATTCGGCCTTGCCGATTGTAGTGATACCCTCCACAATTTCAAAAAGATTATTACAAAAAACTTTATTTAAAAGGAAATAACTTAAAAAAAAAAAAAAAATTGATGAAAAAATGTTGATAAGAACATTTTTGGTGAAAAAAAAATGTTAATAAGAAAATTTTTGATAAAAACGAAAAAAAAAAAATTTTTGAACAAAATATGTATGAAAAAAAAAAATTATGAAAAACAAAAATATTGATTAAAAAAAATATTGATGAAAACAAAAATATTGATGAAAAAAAATGTTGATGAAAAAAATATTGACAAAAAAAATATTGATATAAAAAAGGTATTGGTGTAAAAAATACTGATGTGTAAAAAATACTGATAAAGTAAAAATATTGATGAAAAAAAATATTGATGAAAAAAAATATTGATGAAAAAAAATATTTTTGAAAAAAAAATATTGATGAAAATATAAATATTTATGAAAAAAATATTGACGAAAAAAATATTGATGAAAAAACAAAAATTATGAAAAACAAAAACATTGATGAAAAATAAAATATTGATTAAAACTAATTATGTTACGCTTTATTCACCAGCTGGTGAATAAAAAAATATTGACGAAAAAAATATTGATAAAAAAAATATTGACTAAAAAAATATTGATTAAAAAAAAATGTTGATGAAAAAAATATTGATGAAAAAAAAAATTAATACAAAAAAAAAAAAATTGGGAAAAAATATTGATAATAAAAATATTATTGAAAAAAAAAAAGATTTATGAAAAAAAAAAAATAGATAAAAAAAAATATTGATGAAAAAAAATAATTTTAAATATTTATATTGGTGAACAAATTATTGATGAAAAAAAATATTGATGAAACAATATTGATTAAAAAAATATTGATTAAAAAAAAAATTATGAAAAAAAAGTTTCATAAAAAAGTATTGGTGAATAAAATATTGATGAAAAAAAATATTGATGAAAAAAATATTGATGATAAAATATTGATTTAAAAAATATTGATGAAAAAAAAATTTATGAAAAAAATATTTATAAAAAAAGTATTGGTGAATAAAATATTGATGAAAAAAATATTGAAAAAAAAAAATTTGATAAAAAAAAAAATATAGATAATAAAAAATATTAATGAAAAAAATATTAATGAAAAAAAAAATATTGATGAAAAATAATTATGTTACGTTTTTTCTCCAGCTGGTGACTAAAAAAATATTGATGAAAAATAATTATGTCATGTGTTTTCTCAAGCTGGTGAATAAAAAAATATTGATGAAAAAAATATTGGTAAAAAATATATTGATTAAAAAAAAATATTGATTAAAAGACAATGTTGATGAAAAAAAAATGATGAAAAAAATATTGATATATAAAAAAATATTGATGAAAAAAAATATTGGTAAAAAAAATATTGATGAAAAAAATGGGGGAAAAAATATTGATAGAAAATATATTAATGAAAAAAAAGATTTTTGAAAAAAAATAGATGAAAAAAATATTGATGAAAGAAATATTGATGAAAAAAAATATTTTTAAATATTTATATTGGAAAAAATTATTGATGAATAGCAAATATTGATGAAAAAAAATACTGATGAAAAAAAAAATATTGATGAAACATATTGATTAAAAAAATATTGATGAAAAAAAAAAATTATGAAAAAAAAAATATTTATAAAAAAAGTATTGGTGAATAAAATATTGATAAATAAAAATTTTGATGAAAAAAATATTGATGAAAAAAAATATTTATGAAAAAAAATATTGATAAAAAAAAATATTGATGAAAAAAATATCGATGAAAAATTATTGATTTAAAAAATATTGATGAAAAAAAAATTTATGAAAAAAATATTTATAAAAAAAAAAAATTGGTGAATAAAATATTGATGAAAAAAAATATTGAAAAAAAAAATTGATAAAAAAAAAAATATTGATGAAAAAAAAATATTATTGAAAAAAATATTAATGAAAAAAAAAATATTGATGAAAAATAATTGTTACGTTTTTTCTCCAGCTGGTGAATAAAAAAATATTGATGAAAAAAAAATTATGATGTAAAAAAATATTGATAAAAAAGTATTGATGAAAAAAATATTGATAAAAAAATATTGATATAAAAAAATATTGATGAAAAAAAATATTGTTGAAAAAAATATTGGTAAAAAAAATATTGGTAAAAAAAAGTATTGTTGAAAAAAGATATTGATGAAAAAAATGATAAAAAAAATATTGGTGAGAAATAATTATGTTTCGTGTTATTCACCAGCTGATGAACATGTTTTATTCACCACGAGGCGAATTATTATCAAAGTTACAAGCTTAAGTTACTAAATTTTTGGTTTAAAGAAAATGAAAATAATAATTCTTATTTTCTTTTTTGTTAATTAATAATTGTAATATGTAGTCAAACACGAACGAAAATTTTACATGTATTTTGTTGTTGTTACAATAACAAAACACATGCAAAATTTTCGTTCGTGTGTATCGTTCGCCTTCTGTAAACTGGCAGTAAAACATTTGTTCCACAATTTGTTAGTTCCATATGGGACAATAAGCTTTTAGAAAGGAATCTCGAGTCAAGGAGCGCATCCAAACCTGCTGAACTCATGCATGATTCTCTAAGGCGATGTCACACTTTAGAGCGCTAGTTGGATACACCGAAAAAGCGCTCTTAAGATGCTCTGAATTCACATCTCTTTAGAGCGCTGAAAAAAATCGCTATAAAGATGCAGTGAATTCATGTATATTTTTAGAGCTGATTTAAGCAGAATAAAGATGAAGCACATTTGACTATTTCTGAAATACAAACTACAAAATCTGAAATACAATTGACTATTTCTGAATGCAATTGGAAAATCTTAAATACAATTGACTAATTCTGAAAATCAGTTGACTCCCTGCAAGCATTTGGAAGAAATATCGTCTAAGAGATCCAATTACATTTAAAAAATTTCCAATTATATTTCGAAAATTTCAAATTACATTTCAGAAACTTCCATTTATATTTCAGATATTACCATTTAAAGCCAAAAAAAATTTAATTACATTTAAAAAATTTTCAATTATATTGGAAATTTTTGAAATATAATTGGACATTTTTAAATATGATTGGACATTTTTTGTAATATAATTTGTATTTTCTGAAACTAAAGTGGAAATGGTGTACTCAATTTGTTTCTTTTTTATACCCTCCACTCTAGTGATAGAGGGTATATATAAGTTTGTCATTCCGTTTGTAACACATCGAAATATTGGTCTAGGACCCCATAAAGTATATATATTCATGATCCTTGATCGATTTTAAGTCGATCTAGCGATGTCCGTCCGTCCGTCCGTCCGTATGTCTGTCTGTCCGTTGAAAACACGCTAACTTTTGAAAGACTTTACGGAGGCTCCTGAAGTTTGACATATATGTTCTTCATTTACCGGGTCAGGTTGGTATTGCAATCCAGCGAAATCGGTCCAGTGGTTCAAAAGTTATGAGCAAAATATTAAATTTCGGGAAGGGTATTTTTCGAATGTACAAGATTAAAACCACTATAACTTTCGAAAGACAATTCTGAGGGGACTGAAGCTTAGCATATATATTTGTTGTTCCCCAAGGCTGTTTGGTTTTGAATTTCAGCAAAATCGGTTCAGTGGTTCAAAAGTTATAAGCAATGCACTGAATTTCAGATTTGTTTCACCTTAAACTGTTGAAAACTCGTTAAACAAGTTTTAATAGCATGGTGAAATACCAGTTTTGTAAAACTTGTTGTTGTTTGTTTTCTTGTCGTGGGGTGCAGTTTAGTTGTTAGACAAGTAAATATTTGTTATTGTTAGTGTAACTGTATGTAACGGGAAAAAATCAAATAAAGTATGTGTATGATTGAATGTTAATTTGTTTTTGGTTTTTAAAGAAAAGGATGGTAATATAAAAAGGGGAAAATATGTGAAATAGTTTTTTTTTGTATTACATATATGTAGGTATAAAACAACAAAAATATTTTACAAAGTAATTTGTTACTCAAAGAATTTGTACACTAAAAAAAATTTACACTCAAAAAAAAATTTACACTCAAAAAAAAAAATGTTACACTCAAAAAAAAAAATTTAACATTATTATTTTTTTGAATGAAATGGCAGAATCAAAAAAATGTTGACAGTCAAAAAAATTGTACACTCAAAAAAATTTGATTGATTAAAAGAAAGTTTGACTCAAACTGATATACATATTTCTAATAAAAAATTTGTAATGCAATTTTTTGAAATTTTTTTTAGAAAATTACTATCAGATAACATTGTGGAGGGTATTCATAGATTCGACCAAGTCGAATTAAATTTTTCTACTTGTTTCATTTAAAATGTGAGGTGTTATGATTGAAGAACTCTTTGCAGCGCTGGTTAATGCGAAATAATGATGCAGTGAAATCATGTGTCTCATGGTTTTTTATTCAAAAAGTGTTAAATATATTCAAAAGGAAAGCATGTATGAAATTTTATCAAAATATAATTTTATATTTTGAGTTTTATATAAAAAATCTAAACCAAAAATTTTAATTTTTCCCCTTACATTTACTGCATCTTCAAGAGCGCTCTTTGGATGCGCTCCGGTATGCTATAAAAAGATGCTGTGTCGCCAAAATCTCGATTTATTTTTGCTGGGCCTGGTCTAGTTTTTATTGACTTTCAACGAGATCGGTTTATTGTTTATGAGTGAATTTCAGATTGGTTTTACCTTTAAAATATAACTTTTATTTTGTCGCTCAAAAATATTTTTTCACCAAAAAATTACACTCAAAAAAAAATTTACACTCAAAAAATATTAAGTAAATCAAAATAAAATGTTTTTACTGTGCGATTCGCTATCTCGTTCAAAGGGAGTGACTACAAAATTTGAATTTGAACAAAAATTTGTTTTACGTACAAAATTTCCAGTCACTCACTTTGTACGACATACTGAATCAGGGCATTAATCAGAATCGTTCTTTTTTTTCACATTACTGATTTTTTTACTATCACTTTAAAAGGGTATTGTGGAGGCTATATTCATGGATTGGTACAAGTCGAATTTTACTTTTCTACTGGTTTTACAGGTGTTTTTTATTTTAGTACGTCTAATTAAATTTCGCCAACTGCTGATGTGATTAGACTAAACTAAAACAATGGATAGATAGACGGAAAGACCTTTACACAACAATGTGTTGAAAATGAATAAATGACGAAGTGACCGTTTAATTTTTTTTTTTTCTAAACTTAAAGAGAGGGAGTGTGATATTTTGAAAATTCTGTTGATACCAAATAACACTCATCCGCTAAAGTAGAAATACAAAAAAAAACCAAAACAAAACGCAATCAAACTTAAAAGAAGAAAATTTTCAAATACAAAAAAAATCGCACATACGCTACGATGAATTCACATTTTGCGAAGAAAAAATAAATGGCATTTAACGTCTGCTAAGAACAGACGTATAAAAATTAAAAAAAATATATCTCTAGTCCATAAAGTGACAGTGCAAAATGTACTGTGAATGGCTTTGAAAATATTTGAAAAAGAAAAAATAAAACGAAATAGAATTCAAACTGAATCCTGTTAATAATTCCCAAAACGTGTTCATCTAACTAAAAGTGTTAATTTAAAGTTTAAATAAAACATAAATACAGCAAATACAAAAAATAGAAAAAGAAATTGAAAGAAATCCTTTAAAGAAATATATAAAAATTGATAATACTTAAATGTATTACATGTATTACTTGTGAAAAACTATTGTCATTGTAATAATACCACCTAGCACAATAATAAGACCAAGACCAAGAAAAAGAAAATAATCTTCCTTTTAAAAGGAATCAAAAGGAATCAAGTGATTGATACAAAGTAAACGTTTCAAAATGCATTCACCCGTTGCTAAACAGACGGGTTTTGTTGCCCTTCTGATTGTGCAAATAGTATTCCTGGCACTATATTGGTGGCTCGTGCGTTATGATAAAACTGCACTACCAATCGATAGCAGTGAATCACAGGAAAAGCATGAATCAAAATATCCTCGTGAGTATCATTTTTGTTTACCATATACATACCTGCTTGTTGGTATAGTAAATAGGATCAAAAATATAATAATGTTAGTTTATATTTTCTTATTTTTCTTTGAAATTATAAGATTTTCTTTACAAGGACCTTTTATATATGGGGCATTCCAAGTCAAATCGAACACTTTGAATAATTTTTTTTTAGATTTTCCCAATTTGTTGACAGATTTTAGTACCCTTCGAAAACTCTTTCATGGTAGATTTTTAGATATTTTTGATGACCCTTTCAAAAGATATCGAATTTTTAAAAATTGGTAGTTTGTTTCTTTACTCAAACTTCTTTTACTCATAAGTTCTTCAATAATGGTCCAAATTGCAAATATTTTTTTTAAAAATTTTTATTTTTTACCTACTTTAAAAAAAAATCAAAAAAAAATTCTTAAAAGTGATTTGTATGCGATTTTTAAGTTTTAAATTTTAAATCTTATTTTTGAAAATGTATGTACTCTTTGATTTTTTTGAAATTTCTATCGATTCTACAAATTTTTTGCCCAGTAGGATCGTGGCATAACGATTATTAATATTTTTTTTTAATTTTTTGAAAAAAATTTATTGTAATTTTCCAATCTTAAAAACATTTCTACTGCTTTAATGATGCGTCATATATGGGCCATTTCCAAGACCGAACCCCCATTAATATTTAAGTCTTAACATTTCTTCGGAACAAACTAATACCCTATCTCCAATTCCTAAGGGGGCTCCCACACAAATCGACATTTTTTAAAATTTGTTCCAACTGATCTAACTGCCCTAAAAGTGCCCATAGAGCAATCGAATGTATGACCGACCCACAACATTTTTTTAGTACAAACATTTTCTCTGAACACATCTCTATCTTTAACTCTTAAGGCGGTCCCCATACATTTTTTTTATTTTTTGTAAATTTGCTTTATTCAATCAGCTTCTACCGTTCCAATGGTGCGTCCGAGAGGGGTCATTAGTGAGACCGACCCCCATTTATTTTTACCCTCCAACGTTTTTGTAAAACATACTTACCCCCTATCTCCACTCCCCAAGCAGCTCCCATACAAATTACAGTGGGAGCAAATTTTATACAAATTTTTAATTTTGAATGGAAGCCCACTTAGGGAGTGGAGATAGGGCGTAGGTAGAAGCTGATTAAATAAAACAAATTTACAACAAATAAAAAAAATTGTGTGGGGACCGCCTTAATAGTTAAAAATAGAGGGTAGGTGTGTTCAGAAAAAATGTTTGGAATTAAAAAAATATTGTGGGTCGGGCATACATTTTATTGCTCTAAGGGCACTCGTAAAGCAGTTAGAGCGGATGGAGCAAATTTTAAAAAATGTCATTTTGTGTGGGAGCCCCCTTAGTAATTGGAGATAGGGTATAAGTTTGTTCCGAAGAAATGTTTAGACGTAAAAATTAATGGGAGTCGGTTTTGGAAATGACCCCTCTATGACGCACCATTGGAGCAGTAGAAATGATTTTAAGATTGAAAATTACAATAACATTTCTTCAAAAAATTTTTAAAAATAGTTATAATCGTTATCCCACGATCCTACTGGGCAAAAAATTTGTAGAATCGATAGAAATTTTACACAAAAAAATTTCAAAAAAATCAAAGAGTACATACATTTGCAAAAATGAGATTTAAAATTTAAAACTTAAAAATCGCATACTAGAGCACTTTTAAGAATTTATCTGGATTTTTTTTTTAAAGCACGTAAAAAAAACAAATGTTTTGAAAAAAAAATTGCAATTTGGACCATTATTGAAGAAGTTATGAGTAAAAGAAATTTGAGTAACGGAACAAACTATGAATTTTTAAAAATTCGATATCTTTTGAACGGGTCATCCAAAAAATCTGAAAATTTACCACAAAGGAGTTTTCGAAGGGTACTAAAAACTGTCAACAAATTGGAAAAATCTAAAAAAAAAAAATATTTAAAGTGTTCGATTTAACATGGAATGCCCCATATGTAGTACATAAGTGCATATATAGCAAGTTTATTATTGAATTATAAACTCAATGAACACTTTATGAAAAGACGAAAGACACCTTTTTAAAGGATTTTGGGCCTCAATGGCCCAAGTCTATACCCAAAAATCACCAAAGGGTTTTCTAAAGTGAGTTTAAAATTATTATTTATGGCTCATTGAAGTTTTTAATTTTTTTTTTTGAAGGCGTTTGGAAAACGTCAAAAATACTGCAATAAATGCGCATCTAAGCTTAAAAATATGGCTGCATGTCTTCAGTGCAGTTATATAGCGGTTCTTTTCCTAGGATATATTAACCCTCCAACTGTCATTTTAGGGAGTTCTTTCTTTTATATTGCGGTTCATTTTCTAGAATAAATTAACCCTCTAACTGTCATTTTAGGTAGTCCTTTCAGTCCTTTTTTTAATAATTAAACAGAAAAGTCTAATAAGACGTAAATTTAAAGGGTCAAAATATACTACCAATATTTTCCTCACAAAATTTCATTAGGGATTGTCAAAGGTACGAAGTTCGAGCAAAATGCGAAAAATGCTTATAAATGGAAAGATACAACAAAAACTAGTGTTAATATACTTTTAAGATAAAAATTACATTCTGATATGTTTTATTAAATTTTATAGTGATTCTTTTCGTTGGACAAGTTAACCTTCTGGCTGCTGTTTTAAGGGTCCATTTTTGTTCTTTTTTTTTAAGAAATGCATATAGTAAGTCTTTGAAGAAAGGCAGTTAGAGGGTTAAAATATTTTACTAATATATGTTGCATCAAATTTTCCTAGGAGTCGTCAATGCAGGAAAATTCATTTGAAAAATGAAATGAAAAAAGCTAATTTGTAAAATATGCATACTAGGCTGGTTCATGTATGGCACTTTTTACACCCTCCAACTACAGTATGGGGGTACCTTGTCATTCTGTGTGTAACGCATCAAAATATCGGTCTAGGACCCCATTTATGATCAGATCTAAGATATTCTACATTTTTTTAACATGATTTTTTGTGTTTTTGTTTAACAAATTCAACACTTTTATACTACAAGAAGTTCACAGTCTTTCATTTGGACTCTGAGATTTATAAAATGTCGTTTTTTCGGTCCGCCCCCCCCCCCCTTTATGGGCGTGGAATAAAAAACCTTTTTAATTATGATAAACTTATATTTCTTTAGTGCAAAAGTCATAAGAATGA